>CABEEJ010004482.1:0-20245 GCA_901482245.1 Timema douglasi
AGAGAGATATGAGCAGGATACAGGCTAGGAGAGACAAGGATGGACATGGTGATAGAGAGAGATATGAGCAGGATACAGGCTAGGAGCGACAAGGATGGACAGGGTGATACAGAGAGTGAAGGAGGAACCCTTGCAAGATAGAATAGAAAAGGTGTGATCTGGGTGTTATGGACATGTGAAGAGGATGGAAGATACTCAAAATGGAGGTGGTGGGAAGGAAAACAAGAGGAAGACCCAGGGACAGGTGGTTAAGGGAGTTTGTAGGAGTGGATTGGGCCTGTGTGGAGGAAGAAATGTGGTGGGAGGACAGAAGTAAATTGAGAGGCTTATGTTCGAGACAGAGCCTGTATGATGATGATGATGATGATGATGATGATGAGGTGAGAAATATAGTAGAGCTTACAAGGTGGAGTCTGAATGATGTGGGGATCTTTTGGTTGCTATGTTTACCAACATGTGTCTCTAGTATTACAAACTATTGCTCTAAAAGGAAAGAGGAAAGTCTTGTTGGTATGTTGTGACATTGTTAATCTTTAAATCCCTTGCTAATGTGAGTAAAATGAGAGGTGAGGGAAGTATTGACGGACTGAACGGGAGTGAGCTTAGCACTGAGAGCTAAGCTCCTACTATTTATTATTATTATTATCACTTTGCATCACCACACATTTTGAATAATCAGCAAATCAGAGTGGTTACTTAAAATTAATTATATGTATGAAATAATGTGCATTGAGCAGAAACAATTTTTTAAGAATAAAATGATAGAATAGTAAAAAATACTAGAGTAAACAAATAAAAGTAAAAACACTAATACATATTTACACACACTTACTACTACTTCATGCTTTATTATTTTACTACTATTCTATCATTTTATTCTTTCAAAATTAATAATGTATTACAGACAATACATGAAAAGAAAGAATATATATATATATATATTTTTTTTTAAATTAACTAGATATTTTTAGTTCAACACCTTACAAATTTTATGGGTCCGTCGAGGTTATTATTTATATTGTGTTTATTTGGTGATGAAATGATAGCTTCCTTTTTCAGTTAATTGAAGGGAAATTAGGTTTGACAATTGGTATCCAGCAAGAGAGGTTATGTGTGACGTTGCATCACCCTGAATTTAAAATGTTTTGGTAAGAAAATATGTAATTTATGTCACACAAGCCGAAGACCTAATGCCCCCTCCCCCCCATTTAATATCTAAATATCCCTAAATTGTAAGTAGTACCTTAATGATTATCAATGTAAGCTTAAACCAACTTGGACCTAAGATTTCCTCTAATATCGCAGTTCCTTCGAACCACTATTTTTAAGTACTGTGTTTGATGTAAACAACTGCAGATATTTTCTGTGTTCTACATAACCACCCGTATTTGTTCTGTTGGCTCATAGTTCGATCTTATAAAAAGATCTAGTTTTTGTAAGTTCATTCTCTATCTACCTCTCAGGCTGTCAGTCTGTGCCTGTCTGTCCCCTGGAGGTCACTTTGCTCTCACACACATCTGCTTTATAATGTAAGTACTTTGTCATTTATTATCCTGTTTGTATTTATATTATTATGATTCAACATATTTAATTACATCCTGTGTCTATTCACAATAACTTGCCTTCTGTTAAATAGTATCATTCTCTAGTTTTCAAAAGTATGAATTGTATTAACTAACGGCACTCGTCAACACTTGACGCTGCAGGGGGGCTACCACCCAGCTGTGTGTCCGGGCCATCGACCAGGCCCAGAGGCCGATGATGTATGGTATCCTTGAGGGGATCGATCCTGGGACCACAGGAGAAGTTGTGTCAAGTTTGGTGTGCCAGGCCCTACTACATATCCCTTAGAAGTTACAATTAATCAGAGGAGATCTCACTAGGTAACCCTTCCCACATACTCACATCGGCTTGAACCGAACCCATGATATGACCCGGAACCCCCAGTGTCACATGACCTTTTCCTTCTAGGTAGCGTGTTCAATATAGGGGAGAGAAATGACAAGTCCAGCCGAGAGGGGCATTTATTGTGACATTTATAAGCAAAGTTAAAACATTTTTTGCATGCAACATCTGTGACAAAAAAAAAGAGAGTAAGAGTGTTTGAAATTTCTGGAACTCAAGCAATGTTGAAATTTGAGCTAAAAGCTATCTTTCTATAGTGTTTACGTCAATGTCAGAGAATTAAACCTAGCCCAATGCAGGCTTGTGACTAACCAACAAAAATAAATTATCAAAGGATACACTAAAATAACAAAACCATTTACTGAAATTATAAAATCAAATTGGTCTGAGGAATAGTCAACAAGCATTAATACCCTCAGGAATGTGATTTGTAATGAAAGAGTATTGAGATACCCAGATTTCATACAAACCTTCATATGAGCGACCTACACAAATGGGACAGCAATCAATGGAGTATTTTCGCGAAAATTTCAGGAGAGACCTGTCACATATGTGTCATGACAATTAGAACAAGCTGAAAATAACTAGAGCATGTCATACACAGAATTGCTTTCCTTGGTCTGGGTAAATAAATACTTTATATCTTATCTTTACAGGAGGAAATTTGAGGCGTAAACTGATCTGGCACCACTTAAGTGGGTGCTTAGTTTAAAAGATCCTTCATCAGGTTTAATCTGTTGGGCATTTAGACTAAGGGAATTTGATTTTACAGTGAAACATGAGAGCCAGGTATAAACAATCTGGCTATACAATGTCTGTAACACCTGAGCTTGAATGGATACATATTCCTTGTGTGCCTGGGCATAAGAGATCTTCTTTTCAGATTGAATCACCAGGACTTTCTTTTTCTACCTTCAAATTTGGACAGGCCCGAGACCAAGCAGAGTGATGTATTCCTCAAGTTAATGTCGGTGATATGCTAGTGCAGTTTAGGTCAAAGTAAGTAACCACTCCCTTGCAAACAATCGAGGACCTGTGTGCTTTCACTTTTACTTTATTTTTGTATTTTTCGTAATCTGTATTTCAGTAAGTGACTAAATATCCAGCGACTGATTATCAGATGATGTTTGTATTTACAGTGTGACGTAATGAAGTTGTTTACCGAGATGTCAGACTTTGTTTCCTCATTTATCTCTCTTTCGAGGATAAAGGGGCTGAAGAATCACCACTTCTTGAACATTCAAAACAGGGCTGAATGTCCTTACTTGTTCATTATTACGGCCCTGTGCGGTGCCAGCAGAAAGGTTGGTAGTTAAAGGTATAGGGCACCCTCGAGTAAACAGGAAATAAAGGTTCCCCTGAGAAGGATGGGGATTAGAGCACAGATGAACCGTGAGCCACACATCAGCCTGGGTTTGGCCCAGTTGTCAAACAGCCGTGTTTGTGACAGACTACTCTCCTGCCATGCAAGCCCTCCAGGTTGATACACCTCAGTCTTGTGGTTCCCTCTTTAGTCACCTCTTAGAACAATCGGGGGATATTGTGGGAATATTCAAAAGCCAATCTTGCAAGGGAATTGAAATATAATTAATTATTCAAAAATCTCTAGCTCTGGAGTAAACATCAATCTTTGATTTGAATAATATAGTGTGTTTAATTTAATATTCCCAAACTCCAATAAATAAAAGAATGCAATTAAATAAAGAGTGAAATGTTATCGTTACCTCTCTGGCTCACAAGCCTCATCCACCGAGATGTCTACGTGATCGTACGTATCGTCATATTCATCCTCATACACATCAACCAGTCCCAGCTGCTTGAACTTCTCACCCAGCTCAGTGACATGTGTCTTGTCATTCAACATGGACGCCAAATCTTTGTGCTTGCCGACTCTGGAAACATACAGTTAAACAACCTTTCAAGATGGTTGCACTCAGTTTGTGATGCAAGGAACAATTTAAACAGTCCTACTGCTAATACATACTTCTATGTTTGGTGAACTTGAAGAGGTAAACTAAACTTATGGTTTTTAAAAAATATGTTTTATTTGAGAGTAAGATAAAACAATTGCCTAATGGCTTGGAAATATATGAAAACAGTGTAGAAGCACTGTACAATATTGTAATTTAGATGAGAGGGAAGGAAGTTAGGTTGGGTCCTGATAGAAACAACTAAACTTCTATGATCTTTATTTGTTCATACACTCTTCTCACTTCCCTCTATTAATCACTTTTAATGTGTGATTATGAAAGTTATAAGAATATAAGTGAGTATGGAGAAGTGAAGAGAGAAGTTTAGTTATTTCTATCAGGACCTAGCACAACTCTCCTTTAAGGTTGGCTTCCTTCCCTATCATTTAAATTACATTATTGTACAGTACAGTTTTAATTTAATTTAACAGATAATGCAACATTTTACTGTATTTACGGTTATATTAAAGTATTCAATAAACAGTTGTAGAATCACTCAATATTCTTTATATAAATGCTCACTTATCCATGTCCAATATTCTCACCGAGTAACAAAATAATTGATTAACATTTTACAGTTTATTTTTCCTATTTCTTTAGTTTTATCAATTTCCTTTATTATACAATTATTTAGCCACTGTGCCGCCTTATTTATATATATTTTACAGATTATTAAGCAACCAAATAAAAAAACAAAACATTTTTGTTAGTCTTGCGAAATCTAGTGCAGTGGTTGTCGATCTTTTTATTTTGTCCACAACATACTATTTCCTCGTGTGGCTCCTTGCGGCAAACTGAACGTGCAAGTTGACGAGACTATAGGAAAACTCGGACATTCACACGTGCAGAGAGGAACCTATATTCGACCACAAATTGAACTTTCGTATAATAAATGACGTGCTCATAGTTCTCATTAATTACACAATTCATTGATAAGCAACTCTTTGATTGTATGTTAGGAAACTTTCTGGAAAATAAATAGATTAGAGATTTCAAACATTTTTCTCTGATTTATTTCTAAAAATTTTAATTGAAAGAAACTACAATACTTACATTTTTTTTTTATCAACAATAATATTAAGTCTAGAATTTCCCAACAAACTCTCTGAGAACCAATGGTCTAGTGGACATGACAACTTGATGGCAAGATTACAAATAATTTTTTTCTCTTTATTTTAAAAGTAATCACTACAATGTTTGTTTTTGTAGTTCTTGTCGCAAAAAACTCTCACTCAAACTATTTATCAAAAAAATAATCTGATTGTTTTATGAACACACTTCTCATATTTACATTCAAATAAATCTACAAATAACTAACCTCTTGCCTTTGTGGATGCGAGTGGTATCGACATAATCTCTTGTCATTATGTCAAACTCGTCATTGTCAAAGACATTACTCCGCTCCCCACTGTTCAGTAGATCTAATTTAGACTGTAAAAACAAATAGAATATATAATGAAGCAAGATTAGAAGTACAATAATGAGAGGGCAATAACTTGGAAATGTAAAGTTTGCAACCAAACTATTGAAGGTAGTTACATATCTCTATCATTATTACTTTCACAATACTAAACTAACTCATCCAAACATATCAGGCTAAGACTCAGTGTGTTTTTAAATGTACCATGGACCCAACCTGTCAGGATGGGCTTGTGGGACGGATAGATAGTAGCAAATAATTGTGGGGGTAATTTAGTATGGTTTATTGAAACAGATTAATTCAGCTAATAGTGTATAATATGATATAGATTTAGAACTAAATGATAGAGTTTGGAAAAAAGTACTTGTTCTGTCAACTCAGCAGTTCTTGTCCTGACTTATCTTTGACGCTATAACCCTAGCCGGTATCAAAACCTGACTGTCCGGCGCTGTTCTATTATTAACAAACTCTGACTTCTAGGGTGGGTTGGGACGTCTTCCATTGTGCAGAACAGTGACTCAAAAACTGTGGGACCTTTGTCCCACAAGTTGGTTAGACTTGGTAACCGAGTATGTAGAGCACTTTGGATTAGCCCCGCTAGTAACTGTCATATGTCAGACAAGCTCCCCCTCTCGCCCCTTTTACTTAAGGACCAAACTCATTGTGATATATCCAAAAAGAAGAGGTAGGATACTAGTATTGACAGTGCTCTAAGTTATGCTACTTGTAAAAACATGGCCTAGTCTGAATACTCGACTGCCGAGTCAGGAGAGTTGAGAGTGTGAGTTCTCTAGGCTTCTCTCAAACTTAAATGCTCTAGATTGACTATGGCTGCATGCTATAACATATTAGTGTTTATTTGCCCTGCACTTGCCATGAGTGGTGTAATGAGTTTCGCAAGTGACCCCAGTCTATTTTCTGACTGTTGTTTCTTCCCTTCTGTCTTTACGCTCGGTAAGTTGACTGTCCCAGGCAGAAAGGACAATCGTGTTGAGTGCGACCAGGAAATATTTGAAACTAAATATATCATTTGGACTGTTTCAAAGTAATGAGACAATATGATTTATTTTTTAAATGTACAGTGCGTGTTAACTTATTCGGGCGCTGGTAAATAGTAGACTGTACTTATAAAACAAAGAGATAAACTTGTAAATGAAAGGTTTTGCATAGTTTTTGTTGTTGCATTGACTGAATTTCATGCTTACAGATGGTACTAAGTGCCGAGTCAAGAGCTAGGTCACAGACATCAGACACAAGAACCACAGCCTGCACGTTAAAACGGTTGTGCTCATTGAGACAGCTTGAGTCCCACCACGACGTAAGTCCCAGGTGACAACATTGCTATCTAGTGGGCATTTTTAAAAGCAATTCACTTCAAAGACGATTTTACCAGAGAGCAAACAAAAATTACCTTCTGGTGCCAATAATTCAGTTTTCACAAGACTAGGTTTAGGTAGCATCTCCAATGCCCTTACTCCACTGAGCCTACTCAAGACAGTACATTGAAAAAATAATAATAATAATAATAAAAAATGTTCAAGCGAATGTTAGCAATGTGTCTAATTGTAAACAATCTTCAAATTAAGTCACCTATAATTCATTCATGAGCTAAGTTTACCTGGATGACAGCTCAAAATGTAACTAGAAGTAATCCCTAATATATTACTACGCCAACAGTTGACATCTATCACTTTGGATGACTAATGAAAACAGTTGGTAATATATTAATGTGATAGTTAACCACAGTAATTTAGGCCAATATTATTTATATATTTATTTGAGGATGGACACAAAGTTAATTTATAGTTTTATTCCACTTAAAAAAATATTCACACCACTTTCACAAAAACTTCTAACAAACATAGCTTCAAAATGGCGATTGACGAATCTAAACCATATGGTTGAACATGACAGTAAAGAAGTTTTTTACAATGATACAGACACACATTTGATGACAATATTTTATTCAGTTAAATATTTCAAAATAAGATAAAATAATCATAAAATCATTTATTGTATGTAAAAAAAATTACAACAATTTACTCTTTTCCAAGTAAATATGATGCCTGTATTAAAAGGCATTGATGTGTGCACTATAATACACAAAATCAATAACGTTCCAAAACGAAGATTAAGTACTTTTAATTATGTTTAAAATATTGTTTTGAGTTGGATAAAAAGAAATATTTAAAAAAATTAAATAGTATGAGAAAACTTAAGTTTACATTATTTTAAATGTAATACATAACAGGTAATTAAAGATCTTTACATTTATAACAAAACAGTGATCTTTTACAAGTGTTGGCAACCCAAAATCTATCGTGAACGGATTTTAGGTTAGCTCTGAGTGGCACGGAAACAATGAAAACATTTCCAGAAAATCATGTATAGTAAATTTTTGTATTCAAAAGAAATTAATGTTATCTAGAACCACACACATAAATGGTCTAAAAATAGTTAGGTTATTATTTTTTATTTAAAGATGTAAAGATGTAAAGATGTATGTGTGTGTGTATGTATATATATATATATAAATAAAAAATAATAAGCTAACTAACTATATATATATACTTAGCAAAACCTAAGGCTGTATGCAAGAACACCACTAAGTGTGAGTGGATGCTGAGTGGTGTGTTAGTGTAGCTCTGAGCACACTCACAGTCCACCTAGCCTACGATGACGCAAGAAAACCAACGCCACTAAGAGTGAGTGGATGCTGAGTGGTGTGTTAGTGTAGCTCTGAGCACACTCACAATCCACCTAGCCTACAATGACGCAAGCAAACCAATGCCACTAAGGATCCACTTAGTGGCGTTCATGAATACGGCCCCTAGTAAGTAGGGGAAGGAGAGGGTTACTGCTGTACAACTCTTCCTAGAAGTAACAGAAATATTTGAAGACCATTTGAAGACCTCATAGAGCTCCCCCACTGCTGGATAGATGAACAAACACAACAGAGTGAGCGGTTGAGTTGTAAGTTATGCACATCCCTTCACACAATTCAGTCATAAAAGAACATGAAATATAAATTTACAATGTTTTTGTGAGCTAAGAATGTTGTAACGGCAGACTGGGGTAATGCCATGCAGATTGCGAGGGAACGTTATTCTCTCTCATGTGTTTTAGAGCTTTCAAATAAACTAAATAAATTACACAACATTTTCAAACCAATTTAAACACAATAATTACTCATTTTTAATTCATCGATGAGCAAATAAACATTTTTTAGCCATCCAATTGAGAACACGAATTTAGCAACTTTTCAATATTTGTGTGTTGTGATTATAATAAGTTTTGATTCAACTACATTCATCTTATTAAATAAAATATGTCCATGAATATTTATAGTTGAACCTACTTTATTATTATAATAATAATAATATTTATCATCGCGTCTTACTACCCGTTCGGGTTATATGCTTTACGTACTAATTACTCTAATGGATTAGGAATTGGGAAGGTTGAATTAGAGGAAGTGAACCCGCATTTGCGTGGAGGGAGAGTGGAAAACCATTTATGAAAAACCACCCCCAGTTCACCCGACCGAGATTCGAACCTCGATCTCCCCGTCCTAAGCAGTCGAGTTCAACACGACAAGCGTGTTAGCCAACTACGCCACCAAGGCGGGTACTTACTTTATTATTAAAATAAATTAATTAATATTTATATTTGATCATTAACATTTCCTTTTAGCATTCATAATGATGGTGTAAAATAGAAACAGAGTGAGCGAGAGAGATAAACCATGGAAACTGCCATTGAAGTGGTAAGATACGATGAAAGGAAACTTTGGGAAGTCCCTAAAGAATATGAAATTCTGTTAACTATGCTAAGAGACCAATTCAAATTAGGAAAGTGAAGTAGTGCTCAGCCGGGAAGAAAAGCTACATTCACACAAGTACAAGGGTAAGAAATAACAAATCATGTCTTGCAAATGGCAAAACCCTGAGGTAAGCCTTGCGAAATAATTATTTTCAAACATCTCGTGTGTGACGGAGATATATCTTTGAAGGTGCACATATTTATAACATGGATAAAACTGGACTCTCAACAGTGCAGAAACCACGGCGTATTCCTGGACCAGTAGGACAGAGACAAGTGGGTGCCGCCACCAGTTGGGATGGAGGAAACAAGTCACTGTGTTGCGCGACTAGTGTCAGCGGAAATTATGTGGCCACTGTGTTTATTTTTTCCAAGATTGAGGATGGATCCTCCCTGTCCCGTATATCACTATAGTGAGAAAAGACTTATTCTGCAAGTTCCCAAACTCTACCAAAGATAAGCCGGTGCTACTTATATTGTATCAACGACTGTAAAGACAATGGCAGTGTGGTAGTCCCAATTCCTCCTCCCACATCCCACCGGCGTCTGCCTCTTACTGTGGAGTGGCGTGCAAGTGTGAATATTCTCTCATCCAAAAATACCACCATATGGGTTTGTTTCGCTAGACCCAAATAAGCTTACGAGTGATGATTTTGTTCCTAGCTACATTGATGAACCATCTATTGCTTCCTATAGTTGACCTGCTAAAAAAACCAATGTAGGTGTATACACCACATTAAAAAGACAAAACAACAATATCAAAATATGCTAAGGGTGTTAAAACTAATCTCAATATGAGATAAAATCCAAATGAGCTATTTTATAAACGTGCCTCAAATGGCATTGAAAAGATTCCCCTGGCGGATAAAACAGAGTAAACAAATGACTCCATCCGCGCTGTAGGGTAGCAGGATTGCCTCATATAATAAGAAACATCTATAATTGGGAGATTTCAGGAATTGGAAAGCTTATAATTTGAAAATAACTTGTTAGATGAAGTAGAATATTAAAATTTCGCAAACAAGTAGAAAGACAACTTTAGATAACTCAATTAACATTAAAATTTTGAATTTCTAAGAATGAATAGTAGATAAGGGATTGGGGTGTGGTGTTCAAAATTTCAAATTTACAAAATGAATTAGTTCATATTTTATCAGCTGCTATTAAAGAAAATATTTTGGAATCTGCTCGTAAAGTGATATATTGTTCCATTATGTGACACAACACCAGATGTTAAACAAGTAGAATAAATGACTATGATCATTTGTTTTGTCAAGCTTCCTACGTCACACAATCCTGGCAACCCTTCAGATGACTCAAATATTGTAGATATCAAGGAACAGTTTCTAAGATTTGTGTCCTGAGAAAAAACCTCTGGTGCTGATATAGAGAAAACTATTCTTGGAACGTTAGAAGAAATGTAATGTCTCTGTCTAACTATTTGCGAGGTCAAGGATATGACAACGGCAGCAACATGAAACAAAAATTTAAAAAAAAGCTACAAAGGAGGATTTAAGAAAAAAATCTTTGTGTGTTTTATGTTTATTGTAAGGTGTTTTTTTCTGCATCAACAAAACCAATTTACAATGCATTAATTGACATATCAAACGACACTTCATTGATTGGAATGGCGGGATGTTTCACTCGAGTAGAGGTAAAGGGACCTTACTGACAACTCAACAACTTGTCCTCGTCTCGGCAACTGGACCAAGTTGAAGTATAAATGGCTCTGTTTAAGAGCTATCGGGGTTGACAAAATAATATCTATTCAGAGGGATCCCTCTGCTCATTTTCAGGGCCACCCGGATTAGAACATCGGGTACTTGTGCTGGAGGGCAACTGTCGTGCCCAAGGTACCAGGTTTAAATCTGTGGCGGTGTCAGTCGAGCCATTGGTTAGGTATTCCTCGCTAAGCCAGTTCTCTCATGAGCTCCTACATCAAAGTCCTTTATTATATATTTGCACTCAATGTCCTTTCCCTGTGTTTGCCCCTTTTGTTAGACATTTTACAAGTTCCTATTTATGTGTCCTATCATTCTTTACAATTCTCCATTTTCTCCCTTTTGTGTTATTTTGGTTTTCTCTTTTAGGGAGTTGTGTTGCGCGTTTAACACTCCTCTCTGAAGAGTTTTGATAGAATTAAACCTAGGTCAAGGGATTGGGCGATGACGATCAATTTTCTTTAAGAGGCAACCATTACCTCTTTGTCCGTTGGCATCAATGTAAAGTGTGTTCTTTTCATTGTAAAAGCCATATTGTGTTTATCCCTTTATTATGTTTCTATTATTTATTATTATTATTATTAGCACCGCGTCTTATTACTCGTTCGGGTTATACGCACTTACGCTCATGTGTAATGGTAGGGTGGTTGTGAGATGAAATGGAGGAGCTACAGTTTAACGTAGAATCCGAACCACGGTGGAAGCCTGGCATTCCCCACATTCACAAGTTGTGGTTAATACACAACTTGTCAGAGGTGAAGGAAGAGTTTGGATATTATGTTTCCATCCATTTTTCTGATACCTTCTTCCAAATATGATACAATTACCTCATAAAGCGTGAAGAGGTTTTCCTTATAGAGATCTATTTGATATTCTATAGTTAAAATCAAATTCTTCAATATATATAAATGGACTGCAGGAGGGTATTCCAAATCTTTGTACTGCACTCCTAGAATTCTCTTAGCACTGCCTGTGACAGTTTCTAGCACCGAGAGAAGTTTTTATAAGTTAAAACTTATAAGATCCTATCAAAGCACAATTATTCAAGAAAGATTAAGCGCACACTCACACTTATCTTTAGTGAAACTCAAATAGCTAAAACATATAAAATTAATTTCAAAGCTGTTTTTTCTGTATAATTTTATATTTTTAATGTGTGTTTTTGTGTAGTGATGTTTTTAATAACAATAATGATTTTTTTTATCTATCTAAACACATTGATGATGAGAGTTTTTTTATGGGCGAGAGCGGCATTAAGTCACGATCCGGCCCTGGGTATGTTTAGTTATATTTGGAAGAAGGTACAGGAAGGAAGATATAAATATATAAAAGGGAACATAAACAACATGGCTTTTACAATGAAAAGAACACAGTTGCCACTTTACACTGCTGCCATTGGGATAGAGAGGAAAACCAATCCCTGGACCTAGGTTTCATTCTAATGAAACTCATCAGGAGAAGAGTGTGAAACATGCAACATTGCCACTTTACACTGCTGCCATTGGGATAGAGAAGAAAACCAATCCCTGGACCTAGGTTTCATTCTAATGAAACTCATCAGGAGGGAGTGTGAAACATGCAACGCAACAATAAAGTTCATTATTTATTTTACTAAAGTGTTTGTTTTAAACATGAAATACAAGATTTTAGGATGACTTGATTGAAATGTAATAATTGTGTGCCACTAATATGTGCTACCTCTGCCTCCAAGGGAATCCTGGGTAGACTCTGGTCCAGGTCAGCCAAAGAAGAAGCGAGTGAACTTTCCAACAAAGCGTGGATCACAGACTCACTCGAGTAATTGTAATACTCCAAACATTTCTGAAACAACATCAGAGCTCATGTAGGAAATATATGAATAGATACAGTGTGAATTTAGGGACATAGCTCCACTTCATTTTCAGCAGAAACTAATACAACCTTGGTTCAATTAATAAAGAGTCACAATGAGTGCCTAGTTTTAATTTGTCATGCCTGCTTAACCAGTGGATAGAGATCAGTCTTGGTGACCACATTCATATAAATAATTATTAGAAACATAATATGAATAAAATTACTTTTAGTGTAGCTACCAACCATGAGATCACCAATTTAATTCATGAAAGCTTCGTGTATTAGTAGTATTAGTGAACACCACATAATACTTACAGAATATTAATGTTGTATCGAGGTGTATCTGTACTTAAATCTTACTATAACGAGTTTCCAAGCCTATCAACATATATGTAAGGACTTTGGAACAAACAATGTTAAACAACAAATTTTACTTATTAGCTTATGAAAATAGAAAACCCGGTAAACAACAAATTTTACTTATTAGCTTATGAAAATAGAAAAACATTAACTCAAATAATTAAACTTTCTGAGCCGAGCACGTTTTTTTTTGTTTCTAATTTTGGCAGGAGTGCCAGAAATTGGGATGATTCATTCAGTTCTTTAATTTTAGACCATGAAAAACACAAACATCTCATTAAAAAGAATCTCGGTTTCAAAATATTTGACATGCTTACAACTTCTATTCAAATAGTAGAAGAAATGTCTCAATGAATGTCTTTTTTACAAGTATTCCTTTGGCTGGAAATCATCTTTCTAAACGTCTTACATTATTGGATACCATCCGTCAAAACAAAGTAGATGTTCCGACATGAAACTATCTCATACTCTATTCATTTTATCAAATGAGTTTGGTATTCATGATGAAATTACTCTGGTAAGCTACGCAGCAAATAAGAACAGAAGTGTAGTTCTTCCTTACACCACACATAACAATATAAACAGAGGGAGGAAAAACAAAACCGAAGATAGTTGTGTAACATAATCAAACAAAAGGAGGAGTCACCCTACTTGACCAGACCAGTCTAGCATAGACATACAAGAAGATGGTTGTATTTATAGATACGGTGGATGTTGCAGACGTCAATGCGTTTTTAATTTTTTACTCTAGACATCCTGCATGTCATAGTGGAATTAAATAAAAATAACTTTTTTTAATAAACTTTCAAAGGATCTAATAATGCCTTACATTATAAAGAGAAGTACATAATTTTGTTCACAAGGGAATGTGTGGCATATGTTGGCCAAAAGTATTTGCAAATGTTGACTCAAAGAAGAGAAGAAGGTGTGAGAAGGATTCCAGCAAAGCTGAGAGAAAGACAAGGATGCAATGCTTGCTGTGTGAAAAGCATGTTTGTAATGGACATAATGTGAGCTTATGCATGGATTGTCTGTAATAAACACACAGGTGTCAATCAATATTCATCCAATTGAGTTGATCTATGTTATCTGTATATCATTTGTATAAAGTAGTTTAATAGTTTGACTTTCACTTTATATTTATTTTTTCAACCCTATTTTTGTTTTATATCTATTTTATAATATAAATTGTTGCAATTCATACACATGTTTTATAGTAACAAAAAAAGTATGATAAGTGGATTAAAAAAATAACCCAAAACCTCTCATTAAAACTATAAACACTATAAACTATTTGACACAGACTATGCATTTGTGTCAAATTTTTGAGTCATGCATCCTAGGGTTAAGAAAACATATATAAAACCACATTAAAAAATATAAATTTATCTAATTATTAGTTAAAATCGTAGCGATATATTAAAAATCTATTGTCATTTTTGAGTTACTAACATTAATAATCTTAAAATACCCTAAAATATACCATGTAGGTTACATATAAAATATATCTCTATTGAAAACTTTATTTTACTGATACAAATAGTTGGGTTAGTGTTTCATTCTGTCAGGTGACCTAGGCCACAGGTTGGAAACTGTAATCGATATAAAGTCAAAAAAGTTCCTTTTATTAGAAACTTTTATAGAAATAGCTCCATATCCGTGGATTGCAACTGGATTATTTATAGTAGAAGTTTTGAGTGCCTGATGAGAGGCCAATGTGGGTAGGTGAGAACAACCTACATTAGCAATGTGAGTTTCTCGAAAATGTTGACACACATTCCCGCCATACATGATCGATCGCTTTCTCTACATCAAAGAGCTGTGGTCCCGACCGATCCCGCATGACTCCATCCAGAGTCATTTTTCTTTTCTTAGCCCTCGCCCTCTCGATGACCATGATATTCACAGTTAATACTTGAGCCACAGGATTAGGCTGTTGTTGGCAGCTTACCAGGGACGTAGTGCGAGGGTTTATTTCTACTACTACTGCCTCTCTAATTGACTGATACAATAAAACAGGTGCTCCAGGGATAGTGGTGGCAGCTACACTTTCCGCTGGCACGGCACGCTCAATTTCCGACATATTTCACCGCCGTTTACAAGACCTATTACAGATTTAGTGGGATCGCACTATTATTTATACACTGAATAAGATTATTGTGAACAAGTTCCTCCCGAGACTCTGAATTAAGTTGCGGGTAAGTTTCCATTGCTAAGTGCTGCAGGGCCCTGTCTGCAAGTAGCAGCCCAATACATCCCTCTCTCTACCTGTTCTTTGGTCACAGCTCGCAAGAATAGGGTGGCTTTCCGACTTTTTAAAAGGAGAAAAATTTACAAATCTATTAAATAATAACAACCATCAGATTTAAGGAGGTTAGTAGTACAAGTATTTTGGATATTTGGTGGGAGTTCCATCAAACTATTGTGTGCCATAACTCACCTGTATGAAGCCTTCTCCTAAATGGGGAAGAATGTCTTGTACTTCTGTAATAAGCGAGTCTAGCTGGACACCGGTTACGCCATCTATTTTACAATCCTAGAAACAAAAACAAATACAATGTCAACCCTCTAAACTTTCACTTATGGAACTATGTAAAACAGTGAGTTGAACCAGAGTACTAAATCATTAGCCACTACAACTAATATAGTCTTTTACATCTGTATTTATATATCTAATCCAGAGATTTAAAACAACTTATTTTTAAAGTTTGAGTTAATGTAGCCTACAATGTGATAGGCAGCATGAAGAGAATATGACTCGTCTTAAAAGTTTTATTTTACATCCATTATTGTTTCCAGTCTGTGGCCTGGGTCCATATATTGTCCACTATCTGCTTGCTAGACCTGTCATAGCTTTATATGCCTTATAATCTAACTTAGACTAGGATAGACATAAAATCATTCAGTCCCCAGCCGTTAATTCATCACTGTGAAAGGGTAAACTCACAGTTAAACAATAATACATTTTTCAGCCATGCCAGGAATTGAACCTGAGAACCTTATTACAGTAGACAGACATGCTACCGGCTGAGCTAAGGTGTCGGATTGTCTTTAACACTTTGAAGAAGAAGAAACAAAAAGCATTTTACATTAGATCTTCTTATATATTAACTCTCTCCGACGGTTCTTCTTCTCGGCAGATACATCTGTCACACTTTCTCTCCCCCCATGAAAGTATGAAAGTATTAATGTATGAATAATGTATTCTTATACCTATCCTCAACACCTAGGCTAGTATTTCAATGAAGTCTTATAAAAGTCATAACACCTTCTGCCATACCACTATCTACATTCTACGCTGTCGGCATTGTGCATGTAACTATCGCCCAAAACTTCAAGCCTTACCTGACTCCTGCCCCCTTTCTACACAGTGGACAGTAAAACCATAGGGCTATTTAGAGAGTGGAATGGGGGATAAACTCGGTTATTCAAATTTTAGCCACAAGTGAAGTTGGCCGAAATAAGCCGTTTATTTGTTTTCCAATGTTTTAGATTTATTTTATTTAATCTACGGTGACCTTAAGGGTGGAACATAAAATGACTTTGCGTGCCATTAGTGTTGTGGGTTGGTCATTTCTGCCCTACTTGATGGACAATGCCTGTCTTACAAAGTGTTAGGCTGGGGAGTAAACTGCCTGGCTAGTCACTAGTCTGACGTCACTTATTTTTACATCTCAAACGTTTCAAGACCTAGAGTCCTTAACTGCAGGATGAATCTTGGTCGAGTGTCCTGAAGGAAGTTTTTATCAAATAATTTCCCACTCCAACCAAATATAATCAAATCACATGTGGGTAAGTTTACTAGTAGCTCTTCATTACTCCTGACTACACCATTATAGTAATATGTAGTGCCCGGATGATAAATAAGATGCAAAGCAAAGCAAAGATACATTTATTTTTTGATAAATTACCATACAAAATATATAACATTTGATCCAAAAAATTTACTTATGGTGATTACTTCCCTGTGAGATAGAGCCTTAGCAATTCTGCCAGGAGAGGTATTTTCAAACAGCAGCTTCTACTCGCCAGCCTCCCACCGTACGAGACAGGACTTGCCTGGCAAGTATAGCATCATAAAACAAAATGGATCCCATCCCCCTTTTCAGTTGCAACCTTCTGATAGTTGTTTGTTGAAATAAACCTCAGTTTACAAAATAGGTTTGCTTAGGTAAAAAATATGATTGCTTTCGATAAAAATATTTGTTTGTGTGAAATGGCAATAATACATCTATCTTAATGTTCTCCCTCAATACAAACTGCCAACAATAATTTAAATTAGTAAATTCCTATTGAAAATTGGGTTCATATTTAGGTAAGCAAAATGCAAAAAACTTCTTCAAAACATTGTTATTTGAGATGAACTTGTGATCCAATTTTTTAGACAATGGGTTTCACCTAATCAATTTTTGTAAGAAATTTAAATTTAAAAATTGCATGGAGAATATTTAACTGGGTAGTGTAGAGACAATATTTCTTTGAATTAAAACAGCATTATTATTATTATTATTATTATTATTAAAGAAGATAGGGTAAGATAATGGGATGATTAATAAACAAGGTCATATTTAATTCTTTCATCATTTCTATTATCTCAAAGTGTAGTTTTCATTTTTTAATATGCAAGGCCTGCTTGTTTGTGTGTTAATTAGTACTCAACCCAAAGTTTGGTTGGATCCTAAACAATTCCCCTGTTATATGAAAACCTAAAAATCACTAAAAAGGCTTACTAGGTAAATTAGGAGTGCAGTAGTTTCCTGTTGCTTTCCTCACTGAGCCAGAGGGTAATATTGCACATCATTTTGCCAAGTAACACCTTCACTCCATCCATTACGGGGACTGTCTTTATATCGAATGTTATTAATAGTCTCGCTCACACCTCTTCCACTTTCATATTATACAACAATAAATTTACTAAAATAATAAAATTAGCTTGTGACCCCTTTAAATGTTCTCTAGGCTTGACACCTCTTTTAATCTCTATTCTGTCTATGTCACCTCCCTGACCCGCTGACAAATAACAGACAAACAGGCTCACTCAAATGGTTGACCTTGCAATACTGCCTCCCTCCCCTTGCCCCTTCATTTTCTAGTGTGAGATATGGTAAAGTAGATATTTCTAAAGTCTTTTCACCGTAGGAATTGTTTTCTGAAAGGCCTTTTTCCCTGCCAGAAATCTATTATATAGTAGGATATTGGTAGGTAAAAAGACCTTTCAGAGAGTAATTCCTACCGTGAATGGAATATATCCTCCTCTACATGTTTCATTGAAAACACTTTCACTAGACATGTGGCTCCCAACTGTTTCATCTCTCCACTGGCCATTATAACCCCCCCCNCCTCCCCTCATGAACAAAGGACAGCTTGTCTCGACTCTCGCATTGTAGACATACTGGTCTGGATGGGCTTTTTAACAGATTTATGACACAGCTAGATATTGTTATTCATGGGGTAGGAGGGTCTATTCGGAGGAGTTTTGAATTGAATATTCTATTCGACTGTTAATTACTCGCACACTCCTAATTATGTGTGGTGTGGTATCCATTGCTGTATAGTTTATTGTATATTATGTTTTGTGTAGAGTGTATATTTTAATGAAAACATATAGATGTAAGGATCAATTTATGACATCCCATTAAAAATCATTTGACCCAATTAAATAAATTAGTTTAGTATTATTATTATTATTAAAATAAAAATATAAAATCCTCCACCACACAAGTATAATCATCATCATCATCATTTAGTGTGTAAAGACAATTGCATCCATTAGCTTTGTTGCAAAAACATAATAAAAATTGTTCTCACCAGAACAGATGAACTGGGTTCTTCAGATGCTGGTTGAGTTTCATTTTGTTTAGATTGGAATAATTTCTTTTTTGGAGGGTCAAAATTGGACAAGACTGCCTCCATTAAGTAGCCTCGCTTGTCATTGCTAGATTCTTGGTTAAGGTTTTGTTACATTTTATTTTGAGAATTAGATCAAAGAGAGTTCTCCTTTTAAACACAGTCAATTGTAGGTTGGAGAGCCAAAAGGTGGTGTCTATCAACAAACAAATCATTTAGACCAACAAACAATGTGTGCATCTACACACACAGGATTGTATAAAAGCAAAAGTGGCAGTTAATAATTCTGGTTCGAGTGTAACCTTGTGTTCAGTCTAACAATACAACGTCTGGTTCAAGTGTAATCTTGTGTTCAGTCTAACAATATGTCTGTTTCGAGTGTACTCTTGTGTTCAATCTAACAATACAACATCTGGTTCGAGTGTAATCTTGTGTTCAGTCTAACAATACAACGTCTGGTTCGAGTGTAATCTTGTATTCAGTCTAACAATATAACGTCTGGTTCGAGTGTAATCTTGTGTTCAGTCTAACAATACAATAGTCTGGTTCAAGTGTAATCTTGTGTTGAGTTTAACAATACAATGTCTGGTTTCGAGTGTAATCTTGTATTCAGTCTAACAATATAACGTCTGGTTCAAGTGTAATCTTGTGTTCAGTCTAACAATACAATGTCTGGTTCAAGTGTAATCTTGTGTTGAGTTTAACAATACAATGTCTGGTTCGAGTGTAATCTTGTATTCAGTCTAACAATATAACGTCTGGTTCGAGTGTAATCTTGTGTTCAGTCTAACAATACAATAGTCTGGTTCAAGTGTAATCTTGTGTTGAGTTTAACAATACAATGTCTGGTTCAAGTGTAATCTTGTGTTCAGTTTAACAATATAATGTCTGGTTCAAATGTAATCTTGTGTTCAGTCTAACAATATAACGTCTGTTTCGAGTGAAATCTATGTGTTCAGTTTAGTGGTTAATCAGCAGCCAGACGTGCACTTATAAAATAGGTCTCTCCTAGTATAAAAGGATACACCTCTTGAGACACCATTGATAAGAGTTCAAGGTCAACATCCACTGGAAAGTACTTGTGATAATCTCTCATAAACACCTTTTCTGACAAACATTCTGTCAACACTGACATATAGTCTTCAACTCGGTTCTTGCGTTCCATTTCTGACAGGCTGGGTCTAGTAGGGACAAGTAGACAGTTAGTGGACATTTCACAAGCTCAAACTAAATGCAGGAAAGATAAAATACCCTTATAAAATGTTTAAATCAACAATAAAACATATAAATGATAGTGGATACTAATCTATATTAAATTAAAAATTAAAGCCAATTATTTTTTTAGCATTATAATTTTTTTTTTCAAT
>CABEEJ010004482.1:22298-51705 GCA_901482245.1 Timema douglasi
TGCCAGCTCCCTCAGAACCATAGAGATAACATGCCAGCTCCCCCATAACCATAGAGGTAATGTGCCAGCTCCCTCAGAACCATAGAGATAGCATGCCAGCTCCCTCAGAACCATAGAGGTAACGTGCCAGCTCCCTCAGAACCATAGAGGTAACGTGCCAGCTCCCTCAGAACCATAGTGGTAACGTGCCAGCTCCCTCAGAACCATAGAGGTAACGTGCTAGCTCCCTCAGAACCATAGTGGTAATGTGCCAGCTCCCCCAGAACCATAGAGGTAACACGCCAGCTCCCCCATGACCATAGAGGTAACATGCCAGCTCTCTCAGGACCATAGAGGTAATGTGCCAACTCCCTCAGGACCATAGAGGTAACATGCCAGCTCCCTCAGAACCATAGAGGTAACGCGCCAAATCCCTCAGGACCATAGAGGTAACGTGCCAGCTCCCTCAGAACCATAGAGGTAACGCGCCAACTCCCTCAGGACCATAGAGGTAACGTGCCAGCTCCCTCAGAACCATATATGTAACGTGCCAGCTCCCTCAGAACCATAGAGGTAACGTGCCAGCTCCCCCATAACCATAGAGGTAACGTGCCAGCTCCCTCAGAACCATAGCGGTAACATGCCATAGTACGACTTGCAGTGGAACAAGAAATGTTATGACATGTATGAGTATAGCTCTGTCTACACTTGTTTATGAAGACATTCAAGTTATCCATATAATTCACACCTACCACTATTTATATAAATAATGCAAACAAGCATAGTGATACTCACTTGTCCTCGATACAACAGTTGAGACAATGACCCAGAATGTGTTTGAACGTGTTCAGAAACTCCACTCTAGTAATATCCAGTTTGTGTTTCAGATCCACATACAGGGGCTGAGTGTCCTCCTTGTTTACAAGTTTCTCAAGCTGCCTGTACATCTCTGGTATCGTGTTCTCATAGAATTTCACCAGTCTAAACCAAACAAACACAATATCTCATTTTTTAAATATATTATATATCTATCACAGAGATTTAACAAGTGACATGATATAGTGGCGAAATCTCTTCTTCTTTATAATGGACAGTTTAAATATTCCGGCAAAATAACATTGACTCTTAAGGTGAAACAACTTAGCAATAAAAGACATGGACATTGCTCGACACATATTTGTGTTTAGCAATATCTAAACAGTGGACTAGAATTGAAAACACCAGTTATTATTCAGCATTTTACAGTAGGAATGTCAAGAATGATATTGTGATTGTCTCTCTTGAAGGCTGAACAGTCCTGCCTTCCTCCTCTAGGAAAAGTTTCTAAAATAGCCCAAATATTAATGTGTATAGTAGTTCAAGGTCGTACCCCCCTCCCCTTCTGAGCCTTCAGCAGCATTTTAGTCGGTGCTTGTGCACATATATAAGCCTACATAACAGAAGGCTTACTGTTCACATTTAATTTTATTTGCATATTTTCTGTGTATAATACAATCTGCACCAGTATATATTCACTTGTCATACTTATCCTGAATACAATACTGTACAGTGTAGTAATTATATTCTAGTTAATATCCACCATATTGATTAAACTGTGTTCGAGCAGTATGAATAAAATAAAAAAAAGTTAAAGCATTTTTCTAGATAACAGACATTTATTTGATCCCGGAAGGTGTCTGCTATTAAACGATAGCGTGGATATTTATTATTACTAGGTATTTTGTCTTATAGCCTTCATGAAAGAGATGTCGATTGACATGTAAAGCTTGCACTACTTGACCCCATTCTGCAAGACAAGATATGGTGGTATTATAAATCTTGTTTTAAAATCAACAGGCACAAAGTGTGTCTATTGGGCTCTTGAAAAGCCCGACATAGTCGTTGAAAAAAACGTAAACCCTCCAGGGGTGAAGAAATCTCAAGTTGAGGCTTAATTGGTCTGTTTTTATTCTATGGGACAGTTTATACAGACCATTGGATGGGTAGTCGTTGGCACGGTGAATGGACAGCTCGGTCACCAGACCTGAGCGCTCCACAGTTTTGACTATGGTGGTTCTAAGAGACCTAGTGTAAAGAGAGAATTCAAAACTTGGACGAGTGATTACAGAACAATTCACCCCTAATGACTTGATCAGTGTAAAACAATTTGTTGTTGTTGTTGTGAAGGAGGACGATTACATGAGCGCATTCATCAAAAACAATTTGGACAGTCTGATTGATTTACAAACTAAATTACAGGTAGCTAAAATTAAAAAGTTTTATTTTTTTCATCTTTTATCCCGTTCTCCAATGTTCTCTGGGGGTTTGTATATAAATGTCCGGCAAGGCTATGTATGGCCACTCTTGGGTTTTTTCTGGTTATTAATTTTCAAAATTCTCTTACGGCTTCATAATATTAACTTAGTAACGAGGGACTTATGATTTATGTAGATTTTGTTCAGTGTTAAGCTTTGGGTCAATAACTTTGTATGGATCTTGATACTCCATGGAAATTGATAGTTAATTCATCTATGTGGATATCGATACTTTATTAATTTTTTTGAGACAATCATCTTTTGTAGAGATATCTCTCGACCTAATTGTGAGACTGAAGAGATATTATTATGATGGTTTTTATTGGTAATTTTGGGACTAAGTTTTCTTTAACGAGGATTTTTGACAGTCTTAAAAAAGAAAACATAGAAAAATTTCACCTGTAGTTAAAATGTTTATTCTGGGGAATGCCTATTGGCCGTATGACGGTAAGATTTTGTAAGATCTTAGTATATAACAGGAACATGTAAAGAAGTATAAGGAATAATGAGGGAATTTTCGAGGACTCATGTTGTAACTTATGAAGGTAGATATGAATTTCGTAATGGATATTTTGTTTTGTCAAAGATCACGTACTTTTACAAACTGGTTAGGTGCGGAAATAATTGATTTAGGTATTATTGTTCTCTTCTAATGTGATTGTCTTGAGTTAAAGCCGTAATTAACTATGATATTGTTTTTTGCTTCAAACATTCTAATTCAAAATGAAAATCTTTTCACCAACTCTACAGCTATCTTAATAATTTTTAAGATCTCTATATATTGTTCAAACCTATTCAAATGATAATGCTTATACTTATATATTTAATTATGACAACTTTTAATAAATATCAACAAAGCTACTCCAAGTCTTTCCAATGCTGAAAATAGAAATAATACCTTTAGGTTTTGTGTGTTTTGGTATATCTGTAGTTTGGGTACATATTTATTATTCCCGCAACTGGTGTGAGTTGCGTACTCTGGGTTTTAAAGGTCAATCTCAGATATTCAAAAAACAAAAACTCCAGCCGCTCACTCCTAATGTTTTTTTTATTTGTGATTTGGACCTCCTATTATGTTATGATGTTGCTAAGGGCAGTTCAATTGTATACCAACATTTCTCATGTCCATGGCCGGGCTGCAGTGGAACATTTTCTAAACCAGCGTTTGATAAATACCACACCATGTATCCTTATCTCACTATATTTATATTATAAAAGAACAACTTTCAATACATGGGTCAGAACTTCATTCAAACCAAAGGCACAGAAATGGGTACAAGGATGGCACCTTCATATGCCAAATCTGTCCATGAGCAAACAGGAAAAAAAATTCTTGACTATCAAATCGACATACCACTATGTTGGCTTCGCTTCATCAATGACATATTCATGGTGTGGACAGCTGGCCAAGACAAGCTAACCCTATTTTTAAACAACATAAATTCCTTCTTGGATATGAGATTCACCTCAAATCAATCCCACAACCAGGCAACATTTCTTGATGTGGATATTAAGCTGTCAGATGGCCACATGAAAACTTCGGTACATCTAAAGTCCTCTAATAGACAAAAATATCTACATTTTGATAGCAGCCATCCATTCAACACTGAAAGATCTATCCCATACAGTCTTGCCATATGAACTCATCGCATCTCCTCCGATCCAGAAAGTCTTCAAAACCAGCTTTAAAGAAGCCTTTACAGAGAGAGGATACCCTAAACCTCTCATTAATAAACCTACTTCAACTAGCTGAAACTACACAATCACCCAAACCTGAAAAACCAGATACTTTACCTCTAGTGACGATCCAGGCCTACTAAAGATAAACAAAATATTAGCGTCAGGTTTTCACATATTGGGAGCATCCAGTCATACCAACATATTCTCAAAAAACCACCAGTCCTTGTTTATAAACAGCCTCCATCACTCAGAAATCTTCTGGTACACCCTAAACTCAAAACTGAACATGACACAACATTCATTGGACCACAACAAGGCTCACAACCTTGCAACAAAACAGCTTGCAAAACCTGCCTTACATCACCAGCAGCCACTTTCTCTAGCAACATCACCAACTCCACCTATACTATCAAAGACAGTAACACAGGTGAGTCCAGTAACCTAGTTTACCAACTAGAATGCCAACAATGTACTGCACAATATGTTGGCCTCACCACTAAGTCTCACCGCAAACGAATGAATGGACACCGCCATGACACCAAAATTAAGAATCCAGAAAAACTACTTTCAGCACAAGCCTCCACTCATAGCCTCAACTTTGAGGACTGCTACACTGTCAAGGTGTTAAAATCACTCCACAAGACACAATGTAATATGTCTCAGTTGAGAAGATGGGAACTGGCACATCAATGGATCACAAAGTCTAGAAAACCACCCAACCTAAATATTCGCTAATTTCAACCCAGAGACTACACCAGCACCACCTACCTTCCATAGAATAACAGAGAAAGAATCAGAGAATTTCACCTTTTCATCCTTACCAATCAGGTTGGCATCACTGAAGACAACATCCTGTTCAGTCTACTACTACTACTTCCTGAGGAAGATGCTTTATTATCATTGAAATATTGGAATGTGTGTAAATATATGTTAGTGTTTTTACTTTTATTTGTGCTCTATCTTCGTCCTAATATTCTATCATTTTATTTATTAAAAATGGTTTTTACTCAATGCACTCACTTTATTTGATACATTTTTAATGTGATGAATGTAATTCTTTCTTTGAGCATTCAGAGCAGATTTGCAAGTTTATATTATATTATCTGACCTTAGTTCGAAGAGTTGGTGGTGGAAGACCTCACATGCAGGTTGGGAGATGCCAAGGAATATACTAAGTGTTGCCGCAGTATCAAGAACATGAATCACAAGATCTCGAAACTGGGCCACATCCAGAGCGCCACGATCAATCACCGATGAAAGTTTAATAACGTCACTGTGATGCACCACATCAGTACTATTCCCAAATTTCCACTCCACAAATTTTAGTGTCTAAAACACAATTAAAAAAGACAAATAGAGATAAAGTAAGTAATTAATTTTCATCGAGTTTTGGCCCTTTCTGGCCCAAATTAACTTACGTGTATTCTAATATAAATATATCAATGGCCGATGTGGTCAAATGGCTACATATTAAAAGGAATTTTCAAATTATATTAGCAAAGAAATTAAAATATTTAAGTTATACACAGATTTTAAAATGAATAAAAAAAAGTATATGTATACATTTTTTTATTAATTTTAAAATCTGTGTATAACTTAAATATTTTGATTCTTTTACTAATATAATTTTAAAATTCCCTTTAATATGTAGCCATTTGACCACATCGGCAATTGATATTTATTTAGATAAAAAATATAATAAAAAAAACATAGCCATTATGTCTACACCAGACTGGAAAGGGCTTATATGCACTAAAATAAACATTTGCAATTACCTTTGAAGTAGACTTTCATATCAAATTAGTATTATTTTTGAAACAGGGAAAGTAGCACAAAAATAACATATAAGTATATAATATATCATACAAGCAGATTCAATATCCTCCTATCATAATCAATATTATACATAGTATCCCTCCAGATATGTGTGTTTATAGTTTTCGGGGAAGTCCTATGAATAGGGATTGTAGAAGTGGCAGACCTAATATTCAACAATCCTGTCTCACAATATAATATTAACTATACATTCATCCCTTCATCCAGCTCTAAGCTCAGGCCCTTAATTTAATATCTATTTTGGTTTTAGTTTATTTATTCAGCATGGAGGGGACACGATATGTTCCAGGGAGTTTATTAATTGGTACCGTGTGACCATTACATACTTTGTTAAATCCGATGTTTAAAACATTTTCACTGTATTTTTTTTATTGGAAATATGAGGCACAAACAAGCCAGCAGCAATAATATCAACCTCTTTCCCATCACTCTTATTCATTTTAGAGAAGAAGGAAGGTTAAATATTTAATAAAACATATACACATGCCAGAAACCAAAAGATGAAAAAGTTATGTGAAATTTTAAGATTTAAATCCAGTCTGAAATCCATCCCACCCATGTCCTATTAAATATGAGGGTAATTCCACCCGAGAGTTTAGTCCTCTCTCAAATTTAGTCGGGTTGGGGGAGATCCGATATTTCAAGTTTGTGATGAAACCGTGTCTTTCCCCTGAAGGTGTAGCGGTTATTGTGTTAGATAATGGCGGATAAACGAGTGCAAAGAAACATATGGTGTCACGTGGTTGTCTCGCAAGTACTCATTTCTGTGTCTGACAAAATGTGGTCAATAGTTTGATACAACAAGACCCCTTCTCTTAGGTATAAAATAAACTGTGTAATTAAGAGTTACCTTTATTATGAATGCCACAGTTGCTTGAAGATCATCAAAGTAGGCAGGTTGGACTGTAAATATGGTGGAAATAATGTCGGCAACATCTGAATGGCAGTCACGGCCGTACAACAAACACATGTCTAGAAGAGTGGGGATTGTCAGAATGTAGTTCTTGTAGAGTAAGTCACCAAGTAGCTCAGGACTCATGAAATTATTCTGTGAACAGTCAATAATTACGTACATAACCTTACATATACATGTCGTAAAATATTCGCATAATTGTTATCAAGATCTGTTACATCCTTATAGAGACATGGGTTTTCAGAAATATATAATTTAACATATAAAAGAAGGTTGTATTTGATAAAATAATAATAATAATAATAATAATATGGCTTTACTATAGGACTGTCCTCACATTGGTGAACACAAAAACAAATACATTAGTCTTGCTTTGTATGGTTTGTTGGTGATTGAGAGATAAGTTCTAATACAAACTTGAGAGAATAATTCAAGCAAGAGCTGAGGTTAAGTATACTATGAACCAGGAGGGGTTATTTGCATTGATTATGTTCTCTTTATGTTACTTTCAACAATGTCCTTCCCTTCCTGTTGTAACAATCAGATTTTACACATGCCTGTTGATCAATTAATAGAGATAGTTAGATTTGATCCAAAATAATATTCATAATGTATTTAATTTACACTATATTTCACAGCAAATATATCTACATGGTGAAAGATCCTTCTCTCTCTCTCTATCGGATACCCAAGCAAGGACAAGGCAGGAAATACGAGGGGCAATTGCATCATGTTATTCAAACATTCTAGAAGCAACGTCTTTGTAAAAAACCTGTCGGAAAACAGAGATGAGAACACTCCTGTTCTGGTCACCGAGCAGATCTACGTTCCTTGAGAGAAAACATATTTTTCTAATAATCACCAAATCGGAGTCAGGACCGTAATTATTGTGCGCCGGTCACTAGATTGGATCAATCTTGATACAATCACATTTTAATCACCCCAGTTCCCTAAGAAGTTAAATGTACCTAATTAATTAGAAGTTTCCATTAAAAATTAGAATAACATAGTGTTTAGTTTTTTTTATTATGTGGTATGTACTTTATACTTGCAAATGCTTTGTATTAAAATATTATGGTGGATGGTAATCCTCCGAAATAATAAGGTAGAATATCAACTAAGACTTAACAAGGAGTGTTTTTTTACCATACATACAACTTTTAGGGTGAATGTCAAACTAAAATAATGTATTCAACACTAAGAATGTGGTTCCTAAGCTAACGAAACTAGTAAAAATCCTTATAATAATCCCCACTGCCAAACGATCATTCTCTGCTCTACAGAGATTAGAAACATTTGAGGTCAATGATGACACATAAGAGGCTGGGCCAAACCGATATTTTACATGTCCACAAGGTAGCTGCACTTGCGTTAGATATACTATACGCTATGGCAGACGTCATCAAAGTTAGTGCACAGCGCCATAATAGGTTTGCTCTGTCTAGTGTAAAGAAAGGTTAAATGGAGATATTTTAAGTTATTGTGGACTAACACATATTATAAAATGAAAATTAATGAAATGCAGAGAGGATTGAAAGCATTAACATCTGTAAAATACTGTTGTGTTTTTATTCAATGCACTTTTAAAAATAAAGTTTCAACCGGTTATCAATAATATTGATGCTACTTTGATGATTGTTATTGAATTATTTATTTTTGAAAAAGTTGTAGTCTATTAAACATGTTTTTTTAGAGGATGTTTTAAACAATTTTCTTTTTGCGGTTGAGGAAATGCCCCCCCAAACCCTCCAAGAAGTGCAGGGGTTGGGCAAATCATAAATCTCCACCCCTGATCTCTACTGGCAGAAAGTTAATAAGATAAACCAGAACATTCTTTTATGAGTGGGGGGTGGGGGAACCAGGTCTACAAACCTACAAACCTAGAGTGATCTGGTTTGTGGCCAATGGTGGAATTTTAAAGAAATTTGCAGCTCACTCTACGGATAGTAAAGTGGTAAATTTGTTTTTATTTTATTTAGTAATTATGTATCATTATGATGGTACATATCAGGTGTTTAACTTTGGTCCTAGAATCTAGAGTATATGAAAAAACAAATTTTACAAAAACAGAGTATTGAAATATTTTATTATAGTAAGTGTACATGCAATAGGATTTGACAATCTAGGCAACATATGGGCTCACAATATGTTATTACAATAAAACAGTCAACATTTTCTTTACAGCAAAATGACTCACATTAAAACTAAGATAGAAAAGAATAGCAGGTAAAAAATAAGTCTACGACATAACTGTAAAAAGGAACTTGAGAAAATTATAATTATAATAATCCTGTAAATATTTCAACAATGAAGGAGCTGTTCCTTGGCAGTTGCAAATGGTTTAACTGTCATAATGTGTAGGCTAGCACTATTTTCTCAAGTTCCTTTTTACAGTTATGTCGTAGACTTATTTTTTACCTGCTATTCTTTTCTATCTTAGTTTTAATGTGAGTCATTTTGCTGTAAAGAAAATGTTGACTGTTTTATTGTAATAAAATATTGTGAGCCCATATGTTGCCTAGATTATTATAATTATTATTACTATTATTACTACTATTATATCTAAATTATTTAATCATTATCATTATTATTTAATTAGTATCAGTATAGATTAATTAGTATCAATATAAATTAATTATCAGTATCAGTTATTATTATTATTATTACTTATACATAAATTGGTTCAGCAGTTATTTGCATGAAAGATCATTCACTATTAAAATTGATTCACACACCTCAAATACATTTTTATCGCCCTGTGGCATACCACAGGGTTCTAATTTAGGTCCTCTTCTCTTTAATGTGTTTATTGATGACATTGGTAAATATTTGAACTTGGCTAGTTATTACTCTTTGCTGATGGTGTAAAATTATTTAAAATTATCAAATCAATTGCAGATTGTATAGAGCTACAAAATGATGTAAATGATATTCTAAAATGTTCTTTTGAAAATGGAATGTCTATTAATAGATCTAAGACCAAATTTATAACTTTTACTAGGAAAACTAATCCTTTCTTTTTTACTTATAAATTGGGCAATGAAAACATAGTTCGCACCCTTTATATTAATGAATCTTGGTATTCTTCTTGATAACCATTATCATGTTGATCATGTAATTTCCCAGTCATTGAAATTACTTGGACTTGTTAAATTTATTACATCATCATTTTAAAAAGTTGACTGTTTTTTATGTCTGTACTATGTCCTGTTTAGATCTAAGTTAGAATATGCCACTGTTGCTTGGAATTCCATTACCTTAACTAGCTCTCACTAAGGGTGGAAAACGTTCAAAGAAAATTTGTTGCTGCATGCTATGATAAATTCTTTAGTAACCGGATTTATTATGATTATGACAGAATTCGAAACCTCTTAGGGCTCCAAACTCTCTTCTCGCCTGGACTTTATTGTGATGCCCTTTTTGTTTTTAATATATCCAATAGCAAAATTTAGTGCAATTGATATATAGATGTGGCTATAACAATAATTAAGAAATAATAGCTTTGCTATTTAATCCATCAACAATATCATTGATTTAAACAGGCTGTTGAAACTTTGTTTTCAAACGTGCATTAAGTAAAAAGACAAAAGTATTTTACTGATACTGATGTTTTCAATCCTTTCTGCATGTCATTAATTTTCATTTTATATTAAGTCGTAGTACACAATAATTTAAATTATTATTATTATTATTATTGGTGTTTATAGTCCCGTCGACACATTGAGGTCATCAGGGCAATACAATTATAAAGACATAGTAAAATCTCCATAGGGGAAGAAAGTCAAGATAAATATTCTACCTGTTAGAATAAGAAGGCAGATGAAAAATAAAATAAAATATAAAATGCTAAAAATCTGTATAAAAATTTCAATATGAAAGAATACCCATTTGAGAAAATCAACGGGAGTACTCAAATGGGATATTAAAATTATATGAGTGATTCACCTGCTAAAAAAAGACACAGATGTTTCATTCCATTAAAATGACAAAACGAGCATATTAAAGTATACTAAAATATTAAAAAGATCTAAATATGAGATGAAATCCAGATGAATCACCTTACGAAAGTGACTCAAATGGCCCTAAAAAAATGTGCCGAAGTATAAAATGGACTAAACAAATAACTCCCTCCGTACTGTCGCATAATAAATAACAAAGGTCACATTTAAAATAAATAGCCGTGCAAATGGGTGCATATTTGCAACACTCCACCAAAATGTGGTACTCCTATGGGGAGTATCATAAAATTCACACACTGGAGGTGGATCCCCTCTTAATAAAGATCCGTGGGTTAGAAATGTATGCCCAATGTGGAGTCTCGTCACGATGACCTCCTCTCTTCTAGACTTTAGAATAGAAGAGGGCCACCACAACACACCGTCCCTGATGGATCGAAGCTTGTTCTGAGCAGGGGTCGAAACCCACTGCTCATGCCAGGTGCGTCAAACCCCACGCCAAATATAACCCTTTAGGCCTAAAAATATGAAACCCAGACTCGCCTTAGGAAAGAGATGGACTGCTTAGTCCGCCAGTTCATTTCCTGAAGGACCAGCGTGACCAGAAAAACAGCAGATGGTGAGCTGGGTGTTTAATAAACCAATTTTTTAAATTTACTCGTATATCATCTGCACGAGTGGATTCCAGGAGTACAAAGTGGACAATGCCAACAGAGCACTCATTGAATCTGTGCAGATGAGAACAGAATGATGACACTTACGATAAAAAAAAAGAATCAAGATTTAAAAATGGCGTACAATTCAGCCATAAAAACACTCAATTCACAAGGTAGGCCAAATTTAAAATTGTTTCCCTCTACAACAAAGGCACATCCCACGGAGGCACCACATTTACAAATATCCGTGTTGATAGGCTTAAAACCCTGAAAGCGAGGAGAGGAGCTTGTTAAATATCCTTTCATATATGATCGGCTGGGTGGTTACTTTAGGGAACTTGACAAGATCAAAATGGCAATGAGGTAGGCGTATCTTCCAGGGAGAAACTCGACCTGGGAATGCGGGGATAGCCTTTGGTAGGACTATCCCACACGTGTCGAAAACCAATAACATCCAAATCCCAACAGGCCTTGCACTACGCCATTTGGTTTCATACAAGACACGGTTAGGGGGATAGAACACAGGACGGTAGGCAACATGTTCTGGAATGCAGATTTGAAATGTTGGATGCCAGAAGATAGGACAGTCAATAAGAAAGAGGGGGGGCTTATCGGCGACGGCACAGAAGTAAAATATTGGATTACTCCAGATTCTCCTAAGTAGGGCATCGATGTAAGAGTCGTAGGGCCCTTCGACTGTCAGAAATAACCAACCAACACTAATCGTTCCACCAAGAAACAGGTCGGTGGCGCAGATTTGGCGAGGATTTAGGGATGGAACCTCGCCACCGCAATGACCGTCAAAGTAAAATGCCCAGCCTTAACATCCACGTCAGTATAATGGAATTCATCAAATATGGCAAAGCTCGTGAAATTTATCCCGGTCAGCACGATTAATCACCCATTGGGGTACCCGTGCTGTACTAGGAGGATCTTTAAGTGGTGAAAGCAGAATGGGAAAATGATCGCTGCCACATAGGTCCGAGTGGACCTCCCAAAGGACGTGGGCAGCGATCCCGGGATACATAAAGTTAGGTTGATGGCAGAGGATACACCTTTAAAGGTGGAGAAGTGTGAGTGGGCCCCATTAACACCAGGTTTCCCGAAATAAAAATATCCTCTACCATCCTCCCACGGATGTCTGTAAAATTAGACCCACACACCAGGTTATGAGCGTTAAAGTCCCCCAAGATAATATAGGGGGCAGAGAGTTGTATAAAGAGGGCCTCAAGACTCCTCTTTGAAACACGTTCACCTAGTGGGAGGTAGATGCAACATATCATAACCCCCATTGGAAGGGAGACTTAACAGCAATCACTTGGAGATCAGACACGATATTAATATGGTTATGATATGTATTGCTTCGTGCGAATATAGCCACACCTCCACTAGCCCGATCAAAGAAAGGCTTGTCAGTACAATACACATCGTACCCACGAAGCATGGGATTGTCAGTTGGGCGGAAGTGGGTCTCCTGAAAACAAGATGGGAGGATGCAGGGATAAAATCAGTTGTTTAATGTCCTCTACACGAGCATAGAAACCCCTACAATTCCATTGTAGTAGCGACGTACATTATTAATATAAGATTTAATTAATCTTACAATCCATGAGACTATCTTTTAGGGAATAAAAATTGATTGAAAACCTTTTTAGGTCCTTTTGCCTTTATCAGTCATTCCTGAACCTCCCGCTTCAGGAGAGGCTTTTGTTTATCCAGAAGAGACTGAGGCGTATCCTTGCACGAAGGTTCATTTAACACCTTCAGCGCCTTTTTATTTATGTCTGTGGTCCCTCTCTGGGCTTTCTTCAAAGCACCAAAAGGACTCACCTTGGCAGTCTCATCTGCTTGGCCACCCAAAATAACCTCTGGAGTACCAGAGGTAAGTGTGGGCGGTTTAACAGTGGCCTTCGTAGGTTTTGTTTCCCGAGAAGGACCCAGGGATGTCTTTAACAGGACTCTGGTGAGGTCCCCGATGTCCGCTCGGGGGTAGACCCTGGGCGCTTCTTGGGAATACAGGTGGATGAGAGATCATTTCTGAAGATGTTGCTTCCCGTACAAATTTAGTTGACACTGTAGTTGGCCCAATTGTTATTTGAGTCTCGAGCGGGGACCAATGGCACAGGTCGTGCTGAGGTCTTTGGAATATTGACCGCACAATGGCAGTTAGGACAATTTATATTTTGGCTAACAATCTGACTGTAAGAGGTCTGAAATACCGGAGCTTGGCTAGATACGTATTCTTTGCGTGCCTGGTTGTATGGGATCTTCTTTTCAGTTTGTATCTCCAGCACTTTTTTCTCCATCTTCCCCTTCCGACAGGCCCGAGACCAAGCAGAGTGCTAACCCTTGCAGTTGACGCAGAACTTAGGAGACTCACACGGTGTATCATGAGCCTCCTGTCCACAGTCTGCCCAGGATGGCTTACCACGGCATCGCAGCTTCGTATGCCCAAATTCCTGGCACTGAAAACAGCGCCGAGGGTTAGGGACATATGGCTAGACCTGGAAACCCACTCAGACCTCCTTTGGAAGGGTTGGAGATGCAAAGGTAAGGATATATGTATCAGTCTTTTTTACACTGCCGTTCTTTTTCACTACTATACAGTATACTTCGGTGACATTCTTGAGTGGAGAGCTCCTCACAGATTTTCTCAATGGTTACGCAGTCAAGGTCATAGCAGGTGAACATTCCCTTGAAAACATTGAGGAACCTGTGGTGTTCTACCTTCACCTGTATACGAGACGTAGTGTTTAACGGTATTTCTTTAAGAGCCAAGATGTTTCCTGATTGGATGTTGGACGTTGCTTGAATGAGAATGGTGCCATCACGCAGTTTTCTTATAGCGACACTTGACTTGGCTGCATCATTTATCACTCTTTTGAGGATAAATGGACTCCCCCATTTCATGTTCTCGCCATCGTCCGCTCGAGAAATTACCAGGAAGCGGGGCTGGGGCCTCACCACTTCCTGGGTTTCTTCTATTTGAGGGCTGGACAGTGGGATGCCAGCAGAATTTAGCAGTACAGTGCTAGCGGACAGTAAGGTTGGCCATGCCATTTTTGGGGACAACGTGTACAATACTCGGATTGTATATCCAGGGTGATCCAAGTTCGTACTACCGCATGGGGCATCGCCGAGAGAGAGGTCGTCGCAGCAAGTGGGTGTGGAAAAGTGCCAATTTTACGTCCGGGCCCTCATGAACGCAACCGATCTTTTCCCAAAGTAGGGTATCCGGTTATTGTCATCCCTGAGGTCCTTCTACTAAGGTATTGCAACCGGCGCACTTTCATTCAGGAGCTCAATTGCAGAGGTATCCAGAAATTGTCCGAGAAAAGCCGGGTTAGTAGCCAAGGTCGTCAACGTAGAAGCCAAAGGTTTCTGTGCAGGACTGAACGGCAGGGGGAAGGGAAGAGAGAAGTAAAGAAAGTAATAGAAGGGAGAAGAAGAGAGAGAAGAGAAGAAAAAAGGATGTCAGCACAGAAGCCTCCCCTTTTATTCACCTCTTATGACAAGCAGGAGTTACTGCGGGACTATTTTAAACCCCGTCCCGCAGGGCTATACAAAACTAAATTATAATTTAAAGTTGTGTGATATATTTATTTTTTGTAATTATGTTAATTAGAGATGGGTCGAATCCATTATTTCTCGAATCCGAATCTACATTTTATTTTTGAATTTCAAATCCGAATCCTAGCAAATCGTTATAAATTCTAATGATTCACAAATAGATCCACATTACACAATATAGGCCTAAACTGTAAATTAAGATTTATTTCAATCATGCTTTAAATTTTAATCAACCCCAACCACCCCTCGCAAAATACTGGTTAAAATCCAGCCAAACTTAACAATATAGACTCATATTATTGTTTAGAAATCATAGTAATCAAAATTTGAGTGTCTTTAAGTCATTTTTAAAAGTGTTGTACAATGAGTTAAGTTTCTAAAAAAACATCTGAAATAAACATATTAGGCCTAGTTATAGTTTGATCAACTTTAATCATCATTGAAGGATTAAAATTTATTTTATTAAGATAGCAAAAATAAAAATACAAACGGATATTTTTAATAAAGACTAAAATAACATGCTTAACAATTAAACATACATCAGAAAAAGTTAACTCAATAATGCCTAAGTATGTTTTATTATAATTTTCTTATAAATCCATTATTTATCTTTGCATAGAAAACAAGAAATATATTCGATTCTTGCGATATATCGATTTCTGAAAATACATTCTATTTAAAACACAAACATATTTTCGACTACAATATGTTCATGGCCACTTTATAAGGCAGGACTATGTTTGAATATTTTTACAATTATTTCAATAACATATTAAAAAAAATAATAAACTCTTAGTTAAAATCAATTTAAGAATAAATAATGAATTAGCTAGTCGTTATTTTATTCTTAAAACTCGAGAGCACTTACTAAATGATCAGATTACCTGAATCAATTTTAAACAAACAATCTGTATACGATACGTAGGCAGGTGGGAATAAATAAACAATTTTACTGGTGTCTGACGGTTGACAGTATTTATTTTTCATGAAACCCAACAAAATGTCAAGGGCTGTATGCAATAAATTAAGGTTCTTTGCATAGGTCTAGATAATTAAAACAAGTTGGGTAGTAAGAATTAACAGTATCTTTATTTTAATCATCATTAGGGCGAGTGAACATAATAAACGTTACGGCGGCCGACTTTGTATCGTGTGTAATGTGTTCTTATTTCTGTTTAAAAAAAAGCCGTAATTTGTTTTATTTATTTCGAGTTTATTTTTAATTAAAGTTTTGATTTTCAGTTTTTGAAGAGCTTTAATGTGTTTATTAAAATATTTACAAGATTGTTCGTGAGGTGAAGTGTTAGAAGTGAGCATGTGCCGAAACGGTCGAGTCCAAGTTTCCCATACAGGTGGGAGGGTAGGGTACTAGCCACGTAAGATTTTCCACACCTAACAATTTTTTTTTAAATAATGATTTTATTCATTGTTTTGTCTTTTTATTGGAGTGATACACCTGTGTTTTTATTTGAGCACTTCTATGGAGTTTTCAAATGTTTTTTTTTCTTACATTGAGATTTACTCATTTTATATTGTGTTTACATTTGTTGTGTTAAGGCCCTAATGACCTCATTGTGTCGACGGGCCTCTAAATAATAATAATAATAATAATAATAATAATTTTATTCATGCCAATTTCTTTTGTCCGACAAAATAAATATTATGGATTACTAAGTAATTTTTGAATTCAAAATATTATGCTTTGTTTATGAGGTGAAAGATTCGACCATCAAATACAGTAAAACACCAAATCCTCGAATCTCAAATACTTGTCAGGATTCAGTGGATTCGAGGATTCAAAGATTCGAGTGGCACATCTCTAATATTAATTACTGTACCTCAGATTCACAGTGAGTGCCCAGTCTTTTCAAGACACAAAATACCAGTTTGTAGATCTCAAAGTAAATGTCCCAGATCTGTTTGTCATGACGGAACTCGTCAACAATGTAGAAGGGAGGGGCATCTACAAGGAACGAGTTGATCATGTCCATACAGTCTGCTTGGTAAACCATTTGTGACCAAAACCTGGAATTAACATTTGGACCAGACAATTAGTGTACAGGTTGCAATGAATTAAAATAAAACTTCAGCTTAAAACTTATCAAATAAGTTTAGATATATCTCTAAGAATTTTATTATGACATAATAAGATCATTAGCACATCATACATTAAATTAAAAACATAGTAAAATCCCCATATGGGATACACCCGCCAAATACAGCAAGTGACTAATATTAAAATACAAAGATTAAAACATGTACTTCCAAACAAATCTAAACATGAGACAAAACGCAAGTGAATCCCTCTGTAGGAGTGACACACTCATTAAATTTAAAATATTCCCCTGACATTTAAAAAGGAGCAAAAAATACATTTATTTCCATTGACAAGTAACAAGTAACGAAAGACATCATTAAAATGAAGAGCCAGGCGGATAGGGGCTAGTTTGCGAAACTCCACCAAAATGTGGTGCACACTAAGGGGAGCATCACAAAACTCACACACTGGGGGTGGGTCCCCTCTCAATAAAAACCCATGGGTCAATGATGTGTGTCCGACACGGAGTCTTGTCACGATGACCTCCTCTCTTCTAGACTTTCGAATAGAAGAGGGCTACCGCGGCACACCGTCCCTTATAGAACACAGCTTGTTCTGAGCAGGGGTCGAGACCCACTGCTCGTGCCAGGTGCGTAAGACCCCACGCCGAACATAACTCTTCTAGTTTAAAAACATGACACCCAAACTTGCTTCAGGAGGCAGATGATTTGCCTCCTTTTCCTTCCTCCTTGCCTCATTCAACATCAATAAGTAGGGATGAAATGGGTCTTGAACAAAATCAAGATGGAAGGATGCGAGGAGGAAATTAGTTGTTTATCTTCCTTGACACTAGCACAAAGAACACTATAATTCTATAACAATATAGACCCCAACAATAATTATAAAAATTATTTATCTGTGGAATCCATATCATCATCTTTAAATAAAATAAATGTATTTTGGCCATGCAGCTTCTCACATATCTTGTACACCTCTTGCTTTGCTGCTATAGAGATGTTTGTTTTCCCAGAAGACACTGGGGTACAGTCTCCAAGTATAAATCTTTGATTTTGTTTTGGCTGCCTTAGGGGATTTTATTGGCCATTGTCTAAATGTATTTGAGGCGGCAAGGCGACTCGAATATATTTCTAGCTACTGCCTCATCTGTCTGAACACCCAAACCAGAGCCCAATAAACCAATAGCCATTGAGGTTGGCCTAACACTGCCTACAGGGGCAACAGGGCCCTGTGTTGGTCTCAGCAAGTTATGTCGATGAGGGACCCGAGAAGAGCTCCTAAGGGGTAAAAGTGGTGGAGACCTTCTTTGATTAGACGTTTCTCCATCTGGATCAAATGAGTCTCCGCTATAAGTGGAGTGGTGTGGCTAATATTGTCTCCGCTATGAGTGGAGTGGTATGGCTAATATTGTCTCCGCTATAAGTGGAGTGGTATGGCTAATATTGTCTCAAGTATAAAAGAGTGGTAATGATCATGAAGGCGTCTTTGAAATGACAGTTAGCATCCTCAATAAGAAACTGACTATATTAAGTTTGTAGTAGCGGAGATGGAGAGAAATGAATTATTTGTGAACCCGGGTACAAGGGATCTTCTTACTCAACTGGACCTATGCCTTCCATTTAGGGTAGACGTTAGGTCAGACAAAGTTCAGACCCATGAAATTAGCGCAGAACTCAGAAGGCTAACACAGATTATTATAAACATCCAGTCTGCAATCCGCACAGGTTTTCTTGCCACGGCATCGCAGCTTTGTATGGACAAACTGCTGGTACTGAAAGCAGCGTCGAGGGTAGGAGACATTAGGCCAAACAATGTCCTCTGGAAGGGTATGAGTCATGATAGTGAGGGTATATGTATTTGTCTTCTCATTTAGCCATGAATCTTTGTGGTAATCCTATAAACATCAACGGCATGCTGATAGGCAGCTCTCACACATTTCCTCAATGTTCACGCAGTTGAGGCCAAAGTACGTGAGCCTCCCTCTAAAATATTGAGGACCCTGTGTGGTTCCACCTGATACTTTAATAAAGCGGTTTTAATTAACAATATTTCAGAAATAGCCATGACATTGGTTGTCTGAATATTAGTTGTAGTCTGTATTAGGAGTGTCATCTTCAAGTTTTATCTTTAATAATTCAGATTTCACAGCTCCATTCATTTATATTTTGAAGAACAGGGGGCTTATACATTTTATCTTTTACCATATTTTATTTGAGACATTACGAAGAAGCAAGGCTGAATTCTCACCACTTTCCAAGCAACTTTCAATATTGAACGAAATATCATTACTTGTTTCCACCTGTTATCATTACAGGGTCTCTACTGAGTTGGAGAGAAACAAATTAGTAACTTTTTGGTGATTTTTTTTTAACATAAAATTCCTTCGTTAAACGGCCGAACATTATATAAAGCATATACTGTAAAGCTGCACGGCTGACTCACCCACTGATATTAATGTTTACCCACTGCCAAATGAGCTAGAAACTTGAAATTTGGCAAACTTAAAGCTTCTAGCCTGTAACTGACGGAAAAATTCCAAAAAGTCAAAAAAGTTAATTTTTAACCCCCGAAAAAAATTCAAAATGGCGGAACAACTTTAAAGTCAGTGTGGATCTTTCTTTGGAGGTCTCTTGTGGCTAAACGGTAAGACCTATCAAAAAAACGGCTCTGGCATTACATTAGTTTACATCCACTTGCCAAAAAAAAACTCACAGCGGGTTTGGGGGCGTAACCCACCCCCCCTTTCCCCGTGAGCAAAGCGAGTAATAAACATATATACATAATGAACTTGCATGTAACATTAAACTTTAGCTAGATGGCAACCGTTAACCTTGTTCTTGGTTTACAGTAAAAACAATCTGGCAACTTGCGGCTAGTGTGTGGCTTGACATTTGGCGTGTGCACATTGTTACGATGGATATGATCACCTGAAGCAGAGCCAATTACAACCGTGGATGGACCTTGTACTACCCATCAGCTCGAGTTCAGTCCGGTTCTCAAAGGGCCATGTTTGAGACAGGATATCCCTTTGCCATTCAGGCCCTCGGCACGTTGATACACCTGAACCTCAAAGTTCCCCTTTTAATAGCCTCTCACAACAAGAAGGGGATATTTCAGGACTATTCTAAGCCCCATCCCCAAGAGACGTACCTGTGATATGGGAGTTGTAAGAACCATTGCAGATCTGTTCTGATAACATCCATCCTTGCCAGCCAATCTTCCTTCACTCCAGAAGGGTATGAACCATCCGACAGACATGGGAGAGGTTTGTAGTCCATCATTGTCCTCTGCTCCACCCATGACTTGTCCTATAAATATTTTAACTTGGCTACATAAATACAACAAAAACAAGAGATTATCTTTCAGATGTGTAGACTGCTATTGCTATTATCACTACTACTACTACTACTACTACTACTACTGTTACTGTTACTGTTACTATAGTTACCATCAAAGTAACTACTATCATCAGTTTCATCATTCACTAACCCAATATATATAAAATTGACCAAAGACATTTTAAGATTTTATTTATTTTAATTTAATTTAATTTATTTTATATATATATAAAATAAAATAAAAATAAAATCTTAAAATGTCTTCGGTCAATTTTATATATATATAAAATAAAATAAAATCTTAAAATGTCTTCGGTCAATTTTAAATATATATAAAATAAAATAAAAATATAATCTTAAAATGTCTTTGGTCAATTTAAAATTAATTTTAACTTTGAGTTTTGTGATATAAAATGGGCCATTGATATTTCAAACATAGAGCTAAGTTATTAGCCCAATTTGTTTTCAAGGCTTTGAAATATAACGGGTTTGAAAATAGACACACATTTTTGTGTTTGAGCTTAATTACGTTCAAACTTCCTATATTTCGGCTGTATTTACAACGGCCAACATCAAGTTGTTTCATTATGTATCCCAGGTGATGGCTGTTGTAACCACAACCAAAACATCAATGCGTCTCAAGCCAGAAAACAACGTCTATTAGCTCCATGTTGAATGAAATAATGGTTTTTGATTGGTATGAATGAGCTGTAAGCATTCCGAATGGTACAATACAAAAATCAATACAATTTACTGGATTGCCCTTTTTCATTTAAATCGTGACTTTATGTTCAAAAGATAATTATTAAAGACTTATTAATTATGTTCAACCTTATCACATATTTGAGGATTATCAAATGACACTATAAATGTTACATATCTTATTTGATTAGAATTACATAACATAATTAATCCTCTTACATTCAGAATCAGTTCTCCGATATTAATGATAATAAGGGAGGTGCAGCCTAAGACGAATAAAAACATAAGATCACCTTGTGTTATGTCATATGAAATCCTGATGCAATGATTCTATATGACCTAGTAGGGGATTGCTTTCTTAGACATGGCAATAAAATGTGTTAGCCCTGCACATATTTTGGCAAAGGACTCTCTGAGAACAAAATCCGAGTCCCGTGGAAGCCACAAAGGTGAGAATATAAGTATCTTTACTTTTTCTCGTTCATTTTTTTTTTCTTGTTATTCAGTTGACTTTAGTTACATGTTGAGGTGCAAGATCCTTACAGATCTACTCAATGCTCACACAGTCAAGGTAATAGCAAGTGAACACTTCCTTGCAAACATTGAAGAACCTGTGTGGTTCCACCTTCATCTGTAAATGAGTAGAGTTGCTCAACAGTATTTCAGTTATTGCCATTATGTGGGCAATTTTAATATATTGTAGTCTATATCATCTTACAGTTTTATAATTAAGATTAATCTGCTCCATTTATCCCTCTTGCGAGGACTAATGTGCTAGCACATTTCCAATCTTAACAGTCTTCTGCTCGAGGCATTATACGTTTCCGCCTATTATCTGATGTATGGCTCTGTGAAGGACTGGACAATATGTTGTCAAGAGGCAGTACGGTGCCAATGGTCATAACATTGCCAACAGACAGTGCTAGTAGTGAAATCAAATATTATTATTATTAGTAGTATTTAAAGGCCCATCAACACAATGAGGTCATTAGGGCCTTATAATATAAATATACAGTTAAAATCTCCATAGGAGAGAGTAGTGTTATTAACCTGTCTCTATAAAAAGGTAAAAACATATTGTAAAGATACAATATAAAAATAATAGATCTCAATATGAGAAAAATACCCATTTGAGACACTCCATCAGAGTGCTCAAATGGACTCAGATTAAAAATTGAATGAAACACCTGCAAAAAAAAAAACCCCACAGGTGTATCACTACGATAAAAAGACAAAACAAAAATATTAAAACAATATGGGAGTTAAAAGTCTGTTAAAGAGAACAAACAAACATGTCAATGTGTACTAAGATTGTTAAAAAAAAAAAAAACATTAAAGAATACTAAAATGTCAAAAAGGTCTGAATATGAGATAAAATACAGATGAGTCACTTTATAAAAGTGACTCAAATGGCACTAAAAAGATTCACCTGGCGTATAAAACGGAGTAAACAAATAACTCCTTCAGCGCTGTCGCGTAATAAAACACAAAGCTCACCTTTAAAACCAAGGGCCAGGCAAATAGGGGCATACTTGCGAAACTCCACCAAAATGTGGTACACACTAAGGGGAGCATAGCAAAATTCACACACTGGGGGTGGGTCCCCTCTTAGTAAAAATTCGTGGGTTAGTAAAGTATGCCCGACGCGGAGCCTCGTCACGATGACCTCCTCTCGTCTAGACTTTCGTATAGAAGAGGGCCACCGCGACACACCGTCCCTGATGGACCGCAGCTTGTTCTGAGCTGGGGTCGAGACCCACTGCTCGTGCCAGGTGCGTAAGACCCCACGCCGAACATAACCATTTAGGTATAAAAACATGACACCCAGACTTGCCTCCTTGGCCGCGTGGTCCACCAGTTCATTTCCTGAAAGACCAGCGTGACCAGGAATCCAGCAGAAGGCAAGCCGGGTGTTTAATGAATCAATTTTTAAAATTTGCTCATGAATCATCTGCACGAGAGGATTCCGGGAGTAGAGAGTGGACAATGCCAACAGAGCACTCATGGAATCCGTGCAGATGAGAACAGAACGGTGACTTTTTCAGTTTACAAAAGACAAAGATTTAAAAATGGTGTACAGTTCTGCCATAAAAACACTGGTTTCTTGAGGTAAACCAAATTTAAAATAGGATCCTTCCTCAACAAAAGCACATCCAACGTATGCTCCAGATTTAGAATTATCAGTGTAGATGCGCTTGAATCCGTGAAAGCAGGTGGAGAGGAGCTTGTGGAAGGGCCTCTCATATACAAAGTTTGGGGTGGTCGCTTTAGGGAACTTGGCAAGATCAAAATGGCATTTCGGAAGGTGTATCTTCCAGGGAGAAACTCGACCTGGGGATGTGGGGATAGCCTTTGGCAGGACTATCCCACACGTGTTGAAAACCTATAGCATCCGGATCCCAACCGGCCTTGTACTCCGCCATTTGGTTTCATACAAGACACGGTTAGGGGGATGAAACACAGGACGGTAGGCAACATTCTCTGGCATGGACATTAGTTTCAACACATAAGATGCTAGAAGATAGGACCGCCGGTAAGAAAGAGGGGGCTCACTGGCGTCAGCACAGATACTGACGACTGGACTGGTACCAAAGGCACCAGTAGCCATTCGAATGCCAGCATGGTGGACACTATCTAGCATCTTTAACGCCGAGGGTCTAGCTGAGCCATAAGCAAAACTGCCGTAATCTAATTTAGAACTTCCCAAGGCCCTATAGATGCGCATCAAGGTTTCCCTATCAGCACCCCAAGATCGACCGCTAACCACTTTGAGCAAATTCAAAGCTTTAACACACCTCGCTTTCAGGTCTTTGATGTGGGGTATCCAAGTTAGTTTAAAATGAAATAAAAGTCCCAGAAACCTTACGCTCTCCGAGACAGGTAAAACAACGTTATTCATTAAACTATTGGGGGCTCGCTGTATTTCGCGTAATCTGTGGAAGTGGACGACCGTCGCCTTGACCGCTGAGAAGGTAAAGCCACTACGCATTGCCCACATCCATAGATTGTTTACAGCGAGTTGTATCTACCGTTCAGCCCTGTGGAGACTCGATGAACAGCAATAAATTGCATAGTCATTCACAAAGAGACATGAACGAACAGGTAACCGCACGTTGTCCACAATACTATTTATTGCGATAGCAAACAATGTACAGCTCAAAATACTACCCTGAAGCACCCCATTTTCTTGAATATAATCATCGGATAAGGTATTATTTACCCTTACCTGGAAGTGTCTATTTGCAATAAATTAGATATAAAAATAGGGAGGATCCCCCGGAACCCCCAATTAAACAGGGTATTTAAAATGCCGTATCGCCAGGTGGTGTCATACGCCCTCTCCAAATCAAAGAAGATAGCCAAGAGGTATTGTTTATGGAGGAAATCACAAACTGCTGTCTTAAAGCGGACAAGATGATCCACCGTCAATCGGTTACGACGAAAGCCACATTGCATATCGGATAGTAGATTGCGGGATTCTAAATACCATATAAATCTTTTATTAATCATTTTTTCTAATATTGTGCATACATTACTAGTTAAGGCTGTAGGTCTATAGATAGTTGGCTCTATTTTGTCCTTGACACTTTTATATATAGGGGTAACAGTTGCTTGCCTCCACAGTGTAGAGGTCTCTAAGAGGAACGCCAGTTAAGCAGGGTAAAGTTGACGCAACATTTTGTAATGGATACCAACAGGGCCGGAAGCTGTGCCTCCTGCCTGGGTCATTGCATAAGTAAGTTCCTCATTAGTAAAGGGGGAGTTATAATCCTCCCCCCGACTTTGGCCAAAATCAACAGTAAGGCGCTCGATGCTCCGCTTATGCACCGCAAACTCGTTAGAGTAGCTCGCAGTGCTAGAAATAGCGGCGAACATCGAGCCCAATACATTGACAACCTCCACAGGGGAGGAGACAAGCGAACCGTTAGACATGAGGGCAGGTATATTATTAATGGCATTTTTGCTACTATATAATTTAAAAATATTGTCCCAAGCCTTAGTTGTGGGAGTGGAAATTGTAAGGGTAGAAATAAACTGTCTCCAAGACTCTCTTCTGCTATCTCGAATGACACGTCGAGCTCAAGCACGTAGCATCCGAAATGACTCCAGATTATGCGAAGTAGGATGGTGATGAAATAGTCATAGGGATCTTCAGCAGTCATAAATAGCCAAACGACACTCCTCATTCCACCAGGGAACAGGGCGGTGGCGCGGATTTAGGGATGGAAGACATCGCCACAGCGATGACCGTCGAAGTAAAATGTCCAGCCTTTACTATTGACGTCAGGAGAATGGGGTTCACCAAATACGGCTTGTTCACGGAATTTATCCCAGTCAGAATGTTTAAGCATACGTTGGGGTAACCGTGGTGTACTTGGAGGATCTTTAAGTGATGAAATCAGAATGGGAAAATGATCGCTGTCACAAAGGTCCGTGTAAGATTCCCAAAGGAAGTAAGCAGCTATCCAGGGGCTACATAAAGTTAGGTCAATGGCAGAGGATACACCATTAAAGGTAGAGAAGTGTGTCTGGGTCCCGGTGTTCATTAGAACCAGGTTTCCCGAGACAAGAATATCCTCTACCATCCTCCCACAGGCTTATTTAAAGTTAGAACCCCACACCAGGTTATGTGCATTAAAATCCCACGTGAATAAATAGGGGTGGGAAGTTGTATAAAGAGGGCCTCTAGGCTCCTCTTCGAAACACGTTCACCTGGTGGGAGGTACAAGGTGAGGCAGAGAAACTTACTTTTTTGAAAAATCCACCAAACGGCAAGGGGTGAAGGTAGGGAGCTGGGAGGGAGTGCGCCCGAGAGGGTAGGTCCTTAATTTTTGTTTCCCCCACAGCCAGTCCCGATCATGCTTTGGACGAGAGAGCACCGCGCGTTCGCCGTCGAGGCATACTTTTGTAATGGCCGCTCCAATGTCATCACCCAACGTACCTTTCGAGCGTGCTTCAATATTCCTCCTCGCGGCCCAATCCCCGGCCGGAATTCGATTTATTCGTGGGTTACCGCATTTCAGGAGACTGGCAGCATCGTGAAATGCAGATTAGGAGCTGTAAGAACGGCCAGGACTCCGGAAAATGTTGAGAGAGTGAGACAGTCGTTTTTGCAGTCCCCCACCGTCCTGCTCGCAAACATGCGGCTGCTCTGAGGCTTTCTGACCAAATTGTGAGACGAATCCTTCACAACGAACTCAAATTTCATCCGTACAAACTGGCTGTTGTGCAGGAGTTGACTGACCGCGATTTAGTGGCCCGACAAACTGCATGTGAAGCTCTCCTTGAAACACTTCCCCATGACGCGGTAACGTTCTTCAGCGACGAGGCTCACTTTCGGCTTTCCGGCTGTGTCAACGAACAGAACATGCGCTACTGGAGTGCTGAAAATCCACGTCAACTTCACCAAACCCCTCTCCATTGTGAGCGTGTTACCATTTGTTGCACAATTTTGTCAATCGGGATCATTGGTCCTTTTTTTTTTTTTTTTTCTTGAGGAAAACGAGCGCGTTGTCACAGTGAATGCAGCTCGATACAGGGAGATGATCGAAGAATTTTTCCTCCCACATCTGGAAGAAATGGACGTCGAGGATGTGTGGTTTCAACAAGACGGAGCCACAGCCCAAACAGCACGGGCCTTGATGGAATTGTTGAGGGAACACTTCCTTTGGCCGCCTCATCTCTCTCAGAGGCAATCTTCCCTGGCCGGCGCGCTCTCCAGATTTGGCTGCATGCGACTTCTTCTTATGGGGTTATTTGAAGTCTATCGTTTACAACGATTGACCATGGACCCTAGCTCACCTGAAAACAAACATTCAGAGCGCCATCGCCGAAATACCGGTGGACATGCATCAGAGAGTGGCGCGAAAAAAGATGTAATTTTCAAAACTGCATGAAAAAAAATTTGGTGAGGTGATCTGCAAGGGAGAAAAAAGAATTATACCGATATCTGCTATAGTTTCATTTTTATTAACCTTTCAAAAAAGTAAGTTTCTCTGTCGCACCCTGTAGATGCAGCATAATGTCACTTCCATAGCAAGGGAGATTCTAATAGTGATCACTTGGAGATCAGACACGATATTAATATGTTTATGATATATATTGCTTTGTGCGAGTATAGCCACACCTCCGCTAGCCCGATCAAAGAATGGCTTATTGGTATGATATACATCGTACCCACAAAGCTTCGGGTTGTCAGATGGGCGGAAGTGGGTTTCCTGCAAACACAAGATGGTAGGATGCAGGGAGGAAATTTGTTGTTTAATTTCCTCTACACGAGCATAGAAAAAACGCACAATTCCATACTAGTAGTGACATTATTTATTAATTTAAAATTTAACTATTCTCGCAATCCATAACACTATCTCATAAAAATAAAAATTGATTAAAGACTTTTTTAGGTCCTCTTGCATTTCCCAGTTTCTACTGGACCTCCCGCTTCAGGAGAGGCTTTGGTTTATTCTGGAGAGACTGGGTTGGTGTATCCTTTCACAAAGGCTTTGTCAAGGCCTTCGACGCTTTCTTTAATGTAATATTGTCGGCGGTCCCTCGCTGGTCCTTCCTCAAGGCACCAGCGGGACTCGCCTTAACGGCCTCACCTGTACCACCACTCATCTAAGCCTCCGGAGGCCCAGAGGCGGGATTGAGCGGCCCAACAACGGCTGCACATAGTTTAGGGCCCCGAGGAGGACTCGGGGGTGATCCCCGAGCAGGAGACCTCAGTGGTATAGATGGTGGAAGCGATTTCATTTGAGGCGTCGCCTCCTGCACCAATCTTGGCACTTGTTTACACTGAGTATCTCGAGTAGTGATGAGAGGCACAGGTCGAGAAGATGTCTTCGTAATGTTGACTGTGCAATGGCAGTTGGGACAATTTATGTTTTGGCTGACAATCTGACTATAGGACGTCTGATATACCGGAGCTTGACTAAATAGGTATTCTGTGCGTGCCTAGGCATATGAAATCTTCTTTTCAGTTTGAATCTCCTGGACTTTTTTTCTCTGCCTTCCATTTTGGACAGTCCCGAGATTAGGCAGAATGCGGACCCTTGCAGTTCACGCAGAGTTTAGGAGACTCACACAGTGTATGGTGAGCCGCTTTGCCGCAATCTGCACAGGTTGGCTTACCACGACATAGCAGCTTCGTATGCCCGAACTCCTTGCACTGAAAACAAAACCGAGGGTTGGGGACATACGGCCGGACCCTGAGCACGTGGAAACCCGCTCAAACCTTCTTTGGAAGGGTAGGTGTTGCAAAGGTTAGGATATATGTATCGGTCTTTTCTTGGCCATTCTTTTTTGTGACTATCCTATAAACCATGTTGAGATGCAAGCTCCTCAATGCTCACGCAGTCGAGGTCATAGCAAAATGACCACTCCCTTGCAAACATTGAGGAACTTGTGTGGCTCCACCTTTACCTGTGTATGGGGCGAAGTGCTCAACGGTATCTCAGTTATTCCCACTACGTTTACCATCTGGATGTCATTTATGGTCTGGATCATTACAGTGCCATCTCGCAGTTTTCTAATAGATACCTCTGATTTCGAAGCACCATTTATCACTTTTTTTAAGGATAAAATGTTTACATGTTTCAGGTTTTCATCGTCGTCTACTCTAGACATTACCAGAAAGAGGGACTGGGGCCTCACCACTTCCTGGATTTTTAATTGTAAAGGCCTGGACGGTCTTACCCGTTTCCATCTCTTGGTGTTAGTACGATCTTGTAACGGGCAGGGCAGTGAGTTGCCAGCGTGGTTTGGCAGTACGGTTCCAGCGAACAGTAAGTTGTCAGCAGCAACAATGGAGGTGGCGATACCATTTGAGGCCCTGTTAACCCTCCCAACGGGAATCCCCGCACAACGCTAAACATGACAACCTTCGCATAGAGCAGCGCCAGGAGAGAGGTCCCCACAGCAAGTGGGTGCAGGAAAGTGCCAATTTTACATCCGGCCCCTCATGAACGCAACCGGTCTTTTCTCACAGTAGGGTACCCTGTTATTGTCATCCCTGAGGCCCTTCTACCAAAATATTACAACCAGCTTACTTGCATCAAGGAGCTCAATTGCAGAGGTATCCAGTAATTGTCCGAGATGAGCCGGGTTAGTAGCCAAAGTCATCAACGGAAAAGCCAAAGGCCTCCGTGCAGGATGAACGGCAGGGGGAAGGGAAGAAAGTGAAGAAAGCAATAGAAGGGAGAAGGAAGGGGAAAGAGAAGGGAGAAGAAGGAAGGAAAGAGAGTAGCGAGAAGAAGGGAGAAGAAAATGAGGGAAAAAGGAAAGAGGTGAAGGGAAAGATTGTTATCCATCTTTACTGGGGCTTCGCATGGAGTGGGTTGGTTGTCTTAAGTCGTTGGGCCTTGCCGGCGCGGCGGGTGTATCCCATTCCGTGGGGGTCCCCGTCTGAAAGGACGAACAGGTTGGGGGGGG
>CABEEJ010004482.1:51773-63476 GCA_901482245.1 Timema douglasi
GGTAAGGAGTAGGAACAGTCCCGGCGACACGAAGTCGCGGTGGGGGGTAAGGGGTAGTCGGGAAGGATAGGTGACGACGATGAAAAAGGCTCTTTTCAAAAATAGTGACGATTTATTAGGCTCTTTGTGAAACGGCGGTGTCCCAGGGTGGGTCACCACTGAACTTGAATCAAGATTTCATCGGCTTATATACCCTCCGTTGCTGCCTGGCCTTGTCCAATCAGAGAAGAGGGAGCTTCCCATTGGCTCGGGAAAACGAAAGTGATATTGCCCGCCAAGCGAGCCAATAGGAAGAAGGGAGTTGATTACAGAGGTAAGAGCGTCACGGACGGCTCGGAAAACATGGACCGCGAAGGGTCCAGGCAGTAGGGAGGGGTAAGAGCGGCCGGCTCAGATAACACGGATCGAGCGGTCCAGGCAGTAGGGAGGGGTTATAGCGGCCGGTGCGAGTGCGGAGGAAAGATACAAGGCTGCCTGAGCAAGAGGTACAACAAGATATAGGATAGGTTTGTCCTGATTGAGGTACGTCCTGCAAAGAAGCCTTCCTTTTTAGTCACCTCTTACGACAAGCGGAGGTAACTGCGGGACTATTCTAAACTCCGTCCCCCTGGGGGGAGTGAAATATTCTTGTTCAATGAGTAAAAATGCAATAAACGGTCACTCGAAGCAGAGCAGATTACCACGGGAAGGGCTAGAAATGGTACATGCACAGCTCATCAGCCTAAGCAGGTTTGCAAAAGATCACCTCTCTATCATGCAGAGGCCTAGACACTTTGATACACCTTAGTCTTAGGTCTCCTCTTTTAGTCACTTCTTATGACAAGCAGAGGATACTACAAGACTATTTCAAACCCCTTCCCACAGGGGATAAAAATACATTTTATGTATATATTTAGTCTTATAGGTATTTATTATGAACATAAAAGATTAAAATTTGATAGAAGAGCCTACTGTTTGGTGAGAGATAGGGACACACACAAGATAATAAAACAGCCAGTCATCCATCTTGACAAATGGACGAGGATGGCTGTTACCAACAGTTTTAGGCAAATTGTCCTTATGAAGACTGTGGTAAATGTTTGCTAAAGAGTTTTGTAACTCTAGAATTTGAGACTCATTTGTGTGTCAAGCTATATGGGGAGTGGTTTTAAGCATGTTCTTAAATAACAATACCACTCTTACAACTTCTTATTATAAATCTTTACTAGATTCAACAGGTATGTCATAGTTTAATAATGTTTTCTGTTCTTATTAAATACATTCCTCTAGAACAAGATTTGCAGCTTTATTTGTTCAAAGAGCCCGGTCAAACAAAGCGTTATCGAGTCTTGTTGTCGTTCTTTCACAATCTCAAATATGTATAACATTTCAACTCAATAGTTTTGTAACATACAGTTCACATCTTAGCAAAGGCTCGGATGGGAGAGGAAATATAATAATTATATACAAATAAATAAAGAGTATCTTACCAAAGCTTTCACATATGTACTTGGAGAGCCAAATTTGAAAAGTGGAAGTTCAAGTTCATCTAATGACTTCATCTCAGGTTGCTGAAACAGAATTTGTACACATTTTACAGGCTAGCATAGCTTGTTAAAGACATGTTAGTGAGGTTTAGAACGGGATGATTTTACCTTGATAGGGAAACTATTGAAGTTGTTATGCAGCCAAGGTTTCTGAGAATGCTGGATTATAAATATTACAATCAGCATCTTTAGTTTTTCAGTTCATTATTTGTTTTATGAAAATACCAACTCCCAAGTGTACCAAATTTACAATTATTCTTGTATTTTTAGTTAAATGCCTTGTGATTTTCATATTTTTCCCGGACACAATGTACATTGTAGCTTAAAAGAATTTTTTCTCGAAAACCTGTTTTGCATGGAATAAGGTTGTTTTGGACACAGTTTATAACTGGCACTGCAGTTTGCAAATACAGGAGAATAATTAGAGTGTTGAAAATTGACTATCCTAGAACAACGTTGGACCACTCGTCAAAATGACGGTGTCTGGTGACATGATGTTCTAATGTTTCAGAATGGCAATGTGATGCAAGAAAGAGGGCTAGAGATGCTGGCAAACAATGCACCAGTAAGAGAGGTTATTGTTCCTATTGAAGTACATGGACAAGGTTGTATCTTCCATTTGGATCCTTCAGCAGGATAGTAAAGAAACGCAGCAACATCTGCTATGTCACAATCTTCAAAAGTTGTCTTCTGTTTTCTCTAATATTTAGCTTTCTGTCGAATCTTAACATTTACATGATTGCATAAAATTGAAACACTAAATGTGATATAAATGTGCTGTTATATATATTATTTCATAAGTTGGTTGTGAACGAGTAGTGTTTTTAGGATATGGAAAACTTCCTTTTGGTTATTTTCTGTTTGACTGGGGAGTTCGATAGCTTTAATCTTGTATTAAACAGGAATGGATTTTAAGTTTAACTAACAAAAGGTGGAAAAGAAAGGAAAAAAAGGACATATGGAAAGAAATGTTTCAAAATGAATGAGGTAATTGATTGAAGTTTCCCTAAACCTTTGACCTTACATAAACTGAGGCTATGTTTACACACCTGTTTCTTATCTGGCATGAGGTTTTATTTGTACAACTCAAAATACATAAAAAAATATTATATATTAATGTTTCATTTTATAGACATTGTGCATCATCATTACCTCCGCCCACCTTCATGTCAACATCAGGGAGAAAGGCCTTATGATGCAGTCTAGTAACTTTGCAAGATGTGAGAATGACACATCAGAAGTATTATGAAATACAGAGACAAGCACAAAACAAATGTATCCTATGGCATGTCACAGGAAAACGTCCGAACCGTCATAGACCTCATACTGGAAATATTGACAACCATAATCACAACCAAGTACTTTATTCCCTGCTTGATCGAGTAGGAAATTTGCCCATGCGCAGACAGCTTTTGATCAGAAGTGTAGTAGTATAGAGAGACAGGGTCCAATTGTCCTACAGAAGTGTAGTAGTATAGAGAGACAGGGTCCAATTGTCCTACAAGAAGTGTACTAGTATAGAGAGACAGGGTCCAATTGTCCTACAGATGGGTAATGTAGCTAATGAATCATAGGGAGGAAACAAAAGATCTGATCTAAATGCTGAAATGAAAACTTTCAGTGAATCTATCCAGGCTATTGAAAACCACTCATTTCATAGTAAAAATGCAACTTGTCAATACCTTCTCAGTGAACTCAGTATTAAAAAGTTATGACGATAAGTACCAAAAATCAAGTGATCCACATTTACATGTAAAATATGACTACGTTCACTATATTTCCGATCATTATGATATCAGCTTCAGTTTGCCAGCCACTGAAGGTTGCTCTATGTCTTTTTCTGAGATAATTAAAACTAGCAGAGATGTAGATGAAAAACAAATTCTAAGCACTGAACTTGAGGTTTACAAACAACGAGCTAGGTCATGCATTCTATAATCATTTATGAGAAAACAATGAAGCTGAAATAGCTTTCAGTTTTGATTGGCAAAAGAATCAAGCTATTCATAAATTACCAGATCAGTCATCTTATTATTTGCGTCTAATGTACATCCACAACTTTACAATGTGCCAAGGCATCCAAAGATACAACTTTTACATATGTTTTGTTATAAAGAATTCAGTCAACTAGCATCAGTAGCCTAGCTAAGGGGGGAGATTGCCCCAGGCGGCACTTTTGGTCTACTGCAACAAAAAGAAAAGTTTTTATTCTGCTGGTGTAGTACAAGACGTCAGACGCAATTTTATTATTTACTTCTATTAATTACTATTAAAAGAAAAAATTTAGATATAAAACATACTTAAATTTCCCTATCATTCAAATTCTTATAAATCAAACAATTAAACTCAACTAAGATGTCTTAAATATGTGTGTATAATATCGCATCATGTGGTGGGAGCTTGATCTTAAAATATTCAAGCTTGAATCCAGCGCAGACCATGTTCGGGCTTTCACGCAATGGAAGGAGTTGGAAATTAGAATCAGACATGGAGCAACAATTGATAAAAAGGAACATAAAGATGTTAAAAACGAAGTGAAGAAGTGGAGGGAAATATTTTCAAGATTGTTTGACAAGATTAGCTTCCTAGCTAAACAAAATTTAGCCTTACAAGGTCATCGAGAAGGAATTTATTATGAGACAAATGCTGAATCTGAATCATCGAAAAAATAGAGGAATTTTTTTAGAATTAGTTCATTGATTGCATCAGGATATTTCACATATTTAAATAAAAAGTTCATTCGCTCTCATTGAGGAAGAAGGAATCTAAGGCATATGTACCCTTTGATTGGGTTCAGTGCTTGCCACTGCAAGACCAAGTCATCCATTCACCATCATGTGTATGTTTCAAGATGTCTTCAAGAAACCGAGCCACCAGGAAATCAAATGTGAAGAGATCCAAAACGTAAGATAACAGAGGTAGTTTGGCTTCAGCTATCTGCTGATGACCCAACATCCATTCAGGTCGGAAAGAGCCATAATTTGTTCCAGCCTTGCTTGGCATTGTTATTCCATTAAGAAAGTTCAGCAAGGAAAGGGTTCAAAACATGCAGGTGTTGAGTTATAAACAAGTGACATGTAAACTCAAACACGCATGATAAAGAAAGAGAAGGCTGATTTCTTGAATATGTGCTGCTATTTGCCTCCTGAGGATCGACAACTTTATGAGGGAGTTTGTGTGCAATGACTGTCAAGTGTTACAGATCAATGAATCTTTTCAGTGTAGTATTTAAGTTGGTAGTTTCTTTAGATGTAATAGATAAACATTTTATAGTATTTGAGGTGTGTTGATTTAAAGAATATGGCACCAGTAGATATTTAATATTTGGCTGTAACACATACACATTCTGAAGAGTGTTATTATTATTATTATTTATATTATAGGCTCTAATAATTACTATGGACTAAGAGTTCATTGAGTGACATTTGAGTTTCTTGAAAAATAGGTGTTTTGTTATTTGATTATATCATTATAATAATGTTTGTACTGCCAATGTGACTTTTATACACCAGTTTGCTTAGATATGTTTTTATTATTATTGTTACTGTAGTTTTCAGGCTCGTCGACACAATGAGGTCATTAGGACCTTAAGCTTTGTAAAAAACCTAGTAAAATCCCCATAGGGGCGAATCATAATAAATAATTCACATGTGAGATTAAGCAGGTGAAAACACAAGATAAAACACTACATAAATACTAAAATGTATATACAAATATAAAAATAATCTCAATAGAAGAAAATATTCATTTGAAACATGCCATTGGAGTGCTCAAATGGTCTGATGGTATTAATTGAGTGATACACCTGCTAAAAGAAACCACAGGTGTGTACACTATATTAAAAATACAGAACAAACATTTTAAAATATGTGATGTGTTGAAACCAATCTCAAAGCCAGCTAACCAAATGAACCACTCTATAAAAGTGTGTCAAATGGAGTTTAAAAGATCCGCCTGGCGTATAAAATGGAGTAAGCAAATGACTCCTCCGCTGTCGCGTAATAAAAAACGAAGGTCACCATTAAAATCAAGAGCCAGGCGAATAGGGGCATACTTGCAACACTCCACCAAAATGTGGTACACACTAAGAGGTGCATCGCAAAGATCACACACTGGAGGTGGATTCTCTCTTAATAAAAATCCATGGCTTAAAAGTGTATGCCCGATGCGGAGTCTCATCACGATGACCTCCTCTCTTCTAGACTTTCGTACAGAAGAGGGCCACCGCGACACACCGTCCCTGATGGACCGAAGCTTGTTCAGAGCAGGGGTCCAATATAGTCCTCCATACACTTATGTTTTACATGCATACCATACGAGTCTTCTTTAAAATAAATACAGATTAATTTCCCTGTCAAAGGGCAGATTTGTTACCTGCAGACTGCGTATTTGGGAGGGCAAATATACGCAAGAGTTGTTTCAAAAAATGAGTACATAGCCTTGTACGAGCAAGTTGGGAATGTATGGGATACAAAATATTTATCCAACCATTTCAGGAAGCGATTAGTATGATGAAAAGAAGGTTTGTTACAAGGCAAGTGTAGAAAAAATTCATTACACAAACTCAGGAACTTGAAGTGGATGTGAGAGGTTTGAGAAACTGCTGTTTTGAAGAATATGAAGATGTGGAACAAACTCAGGAACATTGAAGTAGATGTGAGAGGTTTGAGAAACTGTTGTTTTGAAGAATATGAAGATGTGAAACAAACTCAGGAACTTGAAGTGGATGTGAGAGGTATGAGAAACTGTTGTTTTGAAGAATATGAAGATGTGAAACAAACTCAGGAACTTGAAGTGGATGTGAGAGGTTTGAGAAACTGTTGTTTTGAAGAATTTGAAGATGTGGAACAAACTCAGGAACTTGAAGTGGATGTGAGAGGTATGAGAAACTGTTGTTTTGAAGAATTTGAAGATGTGGAACAAACTCAGGAACTTGAAGTGGATGTGAGAGGTATGAGAAACTGCTGTTTTGAAGAATATGAAGATGTGGAACAAACTCAGGAACTTGAAGTGGATGTGAGAGGTATGAGAAACTGCTGTTTTGAAGAATATGAAGATGTGGAACAAACTCAGGAACTTGAAGTGGATGTGAGAGGTTTGAGAAACTGCTGATTTTAAGAATATGAAGATGTGGAACAAACTGTGTGAGCAATATTTGGGGTTTTGCAACCAAACCGAGACTAAGAAGATTACCCGCACTCCAAAATAGAATTATTAGATCACTAGGCCTTATATCAATTACTTGTTAGAGACCATATATATACTACCGAAATTTATAAATAAATGGATTTAAGCCTCTCAATAAACTGATTATTTACCAAACACGTGTTCTTGATCATAAAATAACTAAAAGTAAACTTTAAAGTGCCCACAAATTTGAATTTCCTCAGTCAGAGGCTCAATGGAATATATCATGGATCTTGTAACACTGTAAACTGTGGAACAAATTCAACTTTAAATAAAATGACTATGATATATAGTGCAATTAACAGATATACCTTGCTTACTGGAACTGACATATTTAAAAAAAAAACATGACAAATTATTTATTTACCAATAACAACTTTAAGCCCAACATAATAAGTTTATGTAAAACTGTTGTCCCCCTCTCCTCTGGTTGTGATTAAAATGGGCCTAAACTATTTTACTTAAGTCTCATCCTATCTACTTGTCTTCACAATTATAATTGAATGGTTCAAATCAATTAGTAGCCAAGTCACATGTCTTCGGAAAACTAAAAAATATGTTACAGTCAGGTCACTTTGGGTCGGGGGTGACTTTGGGTGTTTTTGAGAAAAACTATTTCAACCTTTCCACCCAGTAATAGTTTACACTAACAAGTTAAAAACAATACTAAAAAAACTTTAGAGTGTGTAGTTTTAGGCTACATTCACTTTGAGGGTTTATATAGCCCTATCAGCCTTAAAAAAACTCTAAAAGATTTTTGACTGTAAACGTAAACCTAAAAAATTATGAGACTCCAGTATAGATTTCTAGCACTATTAACATATATATGGCCATTAAAACATAATTCCATAAATACTAACAGAGACATTTTCTGAATATGGTGATCATAGCTCTTATAGAAGCTGAATAATATTTATTTTTACAAAATGGGGTGACTTTGGTTCACTCTCCTGGTAATCTGTAAAGAAATTTTAAGTTTTTACACTTTATTTAATGCTTGTTCCTTTTTAGTTTGCTTTGCTTTCTCTAATTGTAGTTTGCACTTACAGGTTGTGAAGAATTAGTTGCCAGAGTGTAAATAAGGATTATACTGCAATTTTAAAAAAATATCAAAATGCCAAGAATGTTTAAGAAAAAACCTGCAAGTCACAGCTATTTTAATTACACTAAAGAGCAGATGGACTGCAATAAAGACAGTCAAAGAAGGCTATACAGTAAGCAATGCTGCAGGAACACTTGGTGCTAAGCGAGAAACTTTATGTAACAAATCATAAGGTCAACACAGCTTAAAACTTTGAGGTCGAATAGCCTTACAACCAGAAGCAGAACTTGACTTAACAAATTATTTGAAAACCTGTGCTGAATGGGGCTTTCCCTTGGGCACCTTAATGATAAGACAAGTAATGAAGGGATTCTTAAATAGACAAAATATAATTGTGGTAAAGTTTGGAAACACTATACCAGGGTTTGGGTGGGTTAGGTCTTTCCTGAAACGCAATGGACTGGTTAACAAACCTACTAAAACCATCTCCAATGCAAGGGCAGAAATTACTTAGGATATTCTAGAAAGCTACTTTAATAATTTGAAAGAAACTCTTCAGGATGTACCTGCAGAAAATATTTTAAGCTATGACGAAACACACATGTATGATGACCCAGGTAAAAAAGGGGTGTTGCTGGTAAAGGTCAATGATATATTGAGTGTAAACCGAATACTACTACAAGTGGCATAACTGTCATGTTTGCCGGAACGGCCAGTGGATCACCCCACCATACACTGTATATAAATCCGATAATATGTGGGACACATGGCGGAATGGTCACAAAGTGGCTGGTTTGACAAAACCATTTTTGAAGACTGTTTTTTTAAATTGGCCTTTCCTCTGTAAAGAAAAAGAAAGAAAAAAAGGTGTTAATCGGCGACAATTTGTCTTCACATTTGTCTGTGGGTGTCTGCATGCATGTATTGTGAATGCCATAAAATATATTTTCCTTCCAGCTAATGCATCTCACCTGTGCCAGCTCTTGGATGTTGGTTTTTATGGACCAATGAAGACTGCGTGGAGGAAAATCCTAATGGATTTCAAAATTAAAAATCCAGGAAAAACTGGACAACCGGTACCGAAGGAATGTTTCCATAAATTGCTCCGGTTTCGGCAAAAGCGGAATCTATCCAATTAACCGTGAGGGAAGTGTACAAACCCATGCCTTCATCTAGTGTGGTACCAACTGAAATCTCTGAGTAGTGTCCTTAACCAGCCATGCAATTACTAAACTGGAAAGTGTATCTAAACAGTCAGCACATGTTTCATGCTCCCATGCAAGCTATGAGTCCCTCTGTCATAGACCACTTAAAAGAATGTGCAGTAATTGTGAAAATAAAAAGAAAAGACAAAAGTGGATGTTGAACCTGGAAAAAGTGTGTCAGTAATACAAGAAGAACCCATTGACAGTGCTCAGTCACCTTCAGTACTAAATGTAGGTAAACTTAAGAAACAGAAAGATAAACCTATAAAGAGATGACAGGGCCAAGAACAGATTAAAGCCCCAAGGAAAAAGGTAAGTTGAAAAAGGAGTACTCATCTGAAAAATCTGTTAGTGTTGAACCAAATGAATCCGAAAGTGAGAATGACCAAGAATTTGGTGTACAGATACTTAGTAAGATTGAAAAAGAGAAATGAAGAAGAATTAATAGATATATTGAAAGGATATTTGGAACCTGGAGTATGGGTGCTTATAGAAGGAAAAGGTAAATCCAAAAAAAAGAATTACATAGGACAAGTTATAAGTGTTGATGAAAAAGGAGATCCAATGATAAAACTAAAAAAACAAGACAAATACAAAGGAGACAAGCCCTATTTTACATGGTGTACTTCTGATAGAAGTATTGTAGACTTGAGCTACGTGGTAAACCAAACTTCACGCCAAGGGCCTGGTTACTTTTTCCAGTCTCCCTCGGCTCTGAGTAAAACATTCAATAAAAATTAACAAAACCACCAGTAAATATGTAAATAGTGTGTTGAAGTGTTAAGCTTTAGTTAATTTTAACTGAACAAGATTGAGTACTGTTTAGTGATAACTTTATGAGACTTAGAACAAAGTTTTATGTCCATTGCCAAAACACACGAGGCCAAAAAAAATCTTCATCTATGAGTTAAGGAAGATTATTTAATTTCATCCTAAACTTTTTAAGAATTTTATTCCTATTTACAGTAATTCTAATGTTTTCTTTAAGTGTACTATAGACACAGTTTGTTCTATCCCTTCTATTAACCTCTCACATGACTACGGTTCCGCAGACAGACAAATCGCCATAACTTTTTTCAGGAAGCTCCAAAAATTGCCAAAAAAATTACACAAAGTACTAAAAATTCTACTCTTTGATAATATAGCCCAAATTCACCTCTGTCTTGGTGAGGATCTGGTCTACAATTCAAAAATCACTTACACTCAATGTCACCCCAAGTGATGGGATAACATTGGTTAACTCTTGGTCCTTGCTCAGAATTAATAAAACAGTCGTTTTTTTTTGTAAAAATAATCAACACTATAATTTACATACTTTCTTACCAAGATAGCCATAAACAGTATTTTTTTGAACAGGAGCGGTTAAAACACAAACATTATTTTTGCATTGCCCAAAGTGACCATGCTGCTATTAGTATTTAAAAATTTCCAAAAAATTCAACGACTACTATTCTAGGTCTTTAACACTTTGAAATTTTTTTTCAGGGTTTGATTCGGGTTTTTTTTAATCTTAGTTTTGTGAACTTTGTCACTTATTGACTTGAGCCTGTTACTTAAGACATTTCTTGGGTTAAAATCATTAAAAATTAAGGTCGTTCTTAAATATCTTAATATATTGGAATATCATGACACGATTTTCCCCAAAAAGAGGCTAAACAATCCCGTGGAACACCAGCTCTGTCCTTTTATTTTTGTATTTTTCCAAGCTAAGCAAAGTGTGCATCACAGGTAATAGAAATGTGACCGCATGTAGGAACAAACTGTCTGTATTGACAACAGTCGTTAGAAACTGAATCATGGCATTGTTACGATGTTGTCCTGTTGTTCACTGCTCTCCTACTTTATTACTTACAAGACAATACCTCATTTACCCCATGTTCAGCATCACACTCAGACTACATATAAAAACAGGCGTGGTTGCCACCTTGAGAAGTGGTGAATCCCAAAAGTAAAAAGCCATAGTTGCCTTAAGCAAAATATCCCTTTTATGGGTAAATTAAGTACTGGAACGTTTTGCCTGAAATCAAAAACCAAACACTCAACATTTGGATTTGCTTTAACTGTTTCTTTTGCCTTGTTTAGGCTATTGTAAAATGCCGATCATTGCAACCCAGGTATGCTCTTTACCTAAAGCCTTTTGTGCTGGTATTTATCATCTTTTCTAATTTTGAAGATTGTATGTTCTTCTTTTATGTGACAGAACATTATTAGAATCACTCATTATGCATTTATCACTAGCTCAAATCCGCATCACATCTAATTCCCCCAAAGTTGAATTTTACTGAGGCAAACATTCATTGCAGTCATCTGATTTATGACATGGCTGACAACCTTATGGGAATAAATGACCAAGTGACATGTACTTGGTCAGTTATTGCCTCGAGGCTAGTGTTCATTGCTTTATAAAACCGGTTAACTTGCTCAACTTGGGCGCCTTGTGCCTTCACAAGATGCCCCTTTGGATGTAAAACAAAAGTGCAGTCTAAACTCAAATCAACCAAAAATGTCACTTGAGCACTTATTGACCCGAGCCATTCAATTATAATTTATGTTTCTCAGTAAATATTTTGGAATCTATTATTTCCCTGAACATACCTACATGTCTTGTATATTATTATAAGTTAATGCTAATTAATAATAATAATATTTAGCACCGTGCCTTACTACCCGTTCGGGTTATACGCTTTAAGTACTAATTACTCTAATGGATTAGGAATTGGGAAGGTTGAATTAGAGGAAGTGA
>CABEEJ010004483.1:0-63460 GCA_901482245.1 Timema douglasi
GAGTATAAACCCACATCTAGCATATTTCCAAAAATTAAGCCATTCGTGCGAGTTACCATATTTTACAATGGTCCATTCCCCTTAAAGTAGAACATAAATGGAGTCCCGTGGCGACCTCTATACCAGTTACAATATATATATGCTTCTATATCTACTCGTCACGAGTTTAAACAGTTTCAGCTTTGTTTGCTTTGCACTAAGCCAAGCTACTTGTAACAACCAATTAGTGCAACGATAATTAATTATATTCCCCGAATAAACATAGCGCACTTTCTGTTTCGCTCTTTATGTTTGGCGAACATGCGAATCAATCTTTGATTTTATATCAAAATGTATTTTTTAATGTTCATGTAAATAAGATATTTTAATAAGGTAAGGTGTTATATACAGAATGAGACGGAAACTATTATACAATCTATGCTGAGGAAAGTGATAGACAACGTTCTGAGGTTTGCCTGACGTCCAGTGGAACTCATCTGAGTGACATTATCTTCAAAAAGGGGAAAAGTATAATATGCAGTTTGTTTTTATATAACTAGTGAATATTTACTTACCAACTAAAGTGTTAATTTTCAAGTTACTAATTGTCTAATTGTTTCGGCCGCACCCTGTATGATTCTCTCTCCAAAAATCTCCTGATAAGACAATTTGATACATTAATAAACTTAAACATGGACAATGCTCAAAGTCTTGAAACCTGTACCACCATTGCTTGATTATAAAACTATTTAGTCCAAATAAAGGTTGAAAACCTGCATCTGAGCGCAGGAATGGAACCAAAATCTTTAGATCAGCGCAAATGTGATTGAGTTATGATTTGTGTAAGGCAATATAGTACAAGAAAAAAAAGACAGGGATTACATTAAGCACAAGTAGACTCCTACGATACCGCGATCACCTTAATCAGCACTAAGTGGTTGAGCTACTAGGTCTGGGTGAGAATTGGTATAGCTACACTTGATTTGACACTTCTTTGGTTTTGCCTGACAGCTAGCAGAATCTAGCAGATGCTATCAGCATTGCCAACATTGTCTGAAAGTCACTTTTGTCAACATATTTGGAAATAATTATTAATTGCTAAGTAATACTATTATTATCACTAAAAATATTATCAATCACTTTTAACAATACTTCCCTAAGGACTACAGTAGAATTGTATTTTCCATAATCAAATTTAGGAAAAAAATAGTCTAATAAATCCATTCTAGTTTTTCTTTTAACTCTTGTGGCAATTACAGGTTAAATAGAGCGTGAAATTATACTTTTAATGGTATTATATTCAGTTATTTATATTTTTATATCTGGCTTCGCATGTATTTAACATAAATAAAAGGTTTGTGATAATAAAGAGGAAAATACATACAAAATGTTTGTAAAATAATAGGGATTTTAAATTTTGTAAACATGAGTATTAATACCTACCATTCGCCGTTCACTTGCCAACAAGGTCGCCTACGTCGCCTACGTCACCAACTGACAGCTAGCTGTAGCTTCTATCCAGTAGCTATATTTGTTTTTTGCATCTGAGGCCACTTTTAACGAGCTCTTGTTTTAAATATTTAATTTGCATTAAACAACAAATAAAAACTTCAAAACTATACCAAATACCAAACGGTTATTCTCATAACCAGAATTTAACCATTTTAAATGTATATTATAACAGTGAATTATCTTATAAAACACAGTTAATAAAACCACGTGCGTGTGTCTAAAAGTTGAAGCGAACAAAATATTCTATAGTTGAGTATGTCACTGTTAATAATGTTATTACAAATTTTAAAAGTAAAGTGTCTTTTTTTAACATTAGTTTGGCTATTTAGTATTCCGTGCGTTCTTTTGTGAATATTAGTTCGGTGTGTGAGCGTGTTATGTTTGGTGTGTTTCTCAATGATCAATATAGATTATTCAAAAATTCAAATCTGTTAAATATATATTTTAACCCCAAGATTGTGGTGTGTTGACCACTAGGCTAAACATCTCTAGTTTTAGGGGTTTTACATTATTTGAAGAAACTCTGAAGTGTAATAAAAATATTAGCGAGTCTTTCTCAGTGTTCATTAAATAAATACTAGGCTAAGTGATAAGTTATTGTAGTTTTATAAGAGACTTAGTTAACTGTTTAAGAGTAGTGAATTTAAAATAGTTTTTTTTAATTAGGAGCTTTTTATTTGTCAGTAGGCCCTACGGACATGATGATGCGGAAGTGTTTCCTGCGGCCCCGTTAGAAAACACTTAAAGGTACAAGCCCGTTCATAACAAATCGTATTTGTAATAGTAGTGCTAAAAAGGTTTATTACAGTGTTTTTTGTGTAATACTACCCGTTCAGATTTTTCACATTTATAATATTAGTAATAATACTACTACTAACAAATAATTATTTAAAAATTTAAAAAATATTTGATTAGTAAAAATAATTTAATAATGATAGAAACTAGTTTGCTAAAATGCTAAAATGCTAAAATGCTAAAATGCTAAAATGTTAAATATTTTATAACAAATTAGTAATTAATACTAGGCCTAGCATCAACTTATCAAGGTCAACAATAAATTAAAAATAAATAAAACTGTCATATATTTCTTGTATAGACCTAAATTTTGACGATCAAAAGTGACCGCTGTTAAACATATGTTTTTGCAGGTCATATGGTTCGGCGTAGGGATACATAAATTGGTCTGGTAGCTTTTCATAGCTGTCCGTCAGCACCAAAGAAGTCGTAAATCAACTATAGTCAGGTAGAAATATTGGCGTGTGAAGCTAAAGGTCCATGATTACAGTTTTTATTCAGCTTTATAGATGTAATACGTACAGTAAGCAAATGATTATTCGTGTGCTGGTTATCTAGTTTGTACCTTAACTGTGCGTCTACCCAAGATATATTTCAGACAAGTGTTAATAGGCCTAAAGGTAAAAAGTCCGAATTCCGGGGGGTTACTTTTGGCTTTTTAATCAAGCAGACATCACGAACTATTCATCTAATTCAAAACTGTTTAAGGTACTGTGTATGTGGGTTTTTTTAATCCTTGCAACTTCTTCCTTTTATTCCGGATAATCGAGAGTAGAGTGTATGTTAACAGTTCTGACCTAACAAACCGCAGAATCCTGCAATCTCTATCCTTCAACAACTATATTTACCTAGAGGCTGTTGTGGGTTAAAGAAGTAAAGTTTGTGTTCCACGTACTAATAAACATCCGGGATGTCTACATATTTACACAGCGAGATAGGAATAAGGAGGGTGAAGGAGGAGCGAGGGGGGGGGGACATCTCAGTACACCCATTCGGGGTTTAAACCTCGAACTCCCAGTCACTATCAGCGCTCAGTGTTCCTATTAAATTGCTCGCGCGAAAGGAATATGGACCCGTGTAAAATAATACTTCTGGTACAGAGGTAGATAAAACAGGTTTGTGGAAGGCCGAGACCCGAGAGTTTCCACCAGACATGTCAGGATGACGCGACGCTCCACGGAGCAATCAACGTTAGCGCCGCCTCAGCGAGCATCGGGCCGACAAGGCGTCACGCTCCACTGACTGACCATCTCACCCCCTCCCACCCCACTGTCACACAACACAAGGGTATCTCACGGACGTAGGTGACGCTGGACCCTCGTGAGGGCAGACCAAGAACCGCTAGGGTCGGATTATTCAATGTTGGATAGGACAAAGGTACTTCCTGTATAGATGTTAATGAGTTACGGTAATTATACAGTCTGATTGAAATAAATACACTTTTGAGTTAAACTGTACTAAACCAACTTTAATATATCTATCCGTCAAGCCATGTAATCTGCAGCTTCCACTTTTGATGTATACTACCAATCCACCCACTCCGGTGGTAGAATGGTCTAAGACACCACTCTCGCGAAAGACTGGACTGCTGGTGACGGGGCGATCGGGGTTCAAACCCCAGTCGTAATGTAATGAGGGTTTCTTTTTTCCTAAATGGTTTCCCATTCTTACTCACAGAAAACTTTTTCATCCATAACACATTAAAGTAATTAGTACATATGCGTGTAGCCCGGACGGGAAGTATGACGCGGTGCTAAAATATATCGTGTGTATATATATATCGTATATTTATATATGTAAAGAGTTAGATATACTCCTAGTTGGGGATTTGGTGTTACGTAGTGTGCTTTCCAACTACCTTGTCAGATAAGTTGAGAGGTGAATTAAACAATGATTCACCCTTTCCTCCTCTTTTTAGACCAGTCCCCTGTAAATAAAAAGTACTATCGCTTACTTAATAATTGATTAACTCAAATCGTCACAAAAATATACATGCGCGTTTTTAGCTCCCTCTTGGATACAATTGGTATCACCTAGTACAATTAATAAAAAAATAACTATTTATCACACGTTATTAAACTACAAAGTCATTGGTCCATAAGAATAAAATGAAGCAAATGCTTATACTTAACCTCTTTGAAACAAATCTTCCAATATGTAGGATTTAAAAAATCAGAAGCTCATGCGGATGCTCATTAAAAATTAAAATAGGAGCATTGGCTCCAAGCAAATCCTTTTACTCCTTTTTTCGTTGGAATAAAAAGAAGCTAAGTGTCCTGATTTGAAGCAAATCCTTCAAAAAAGTGAAGTCTGCTTAGTAGTAGACTCATCTTTGAAAATGGCTAAAGTTTGGATAAATTTGCGTAAAAGAAAGGTGTATAAACCGCGTTAAGCACCTGAAGTTTGCAATTATAAAACTTTCTATAGATTCTCGGAAGAAACTGTCTCATGGTTGAGCGAACACTTTGTTGGCGAAGGTGATGAGAGAAGAGGAGGCGCTCTAACTTTCAAAGACAAACTTCAGATATGTTTGCGGTATTTGGCAAACCCTGGATATCAGTCGGGTATTGCACAGTAGGTTAATGTTCACCAAACGACCGTTTGTAAGACAGTTAATTATGTATCAGATAAAATTATTGTAAAATCCGTTGTGTGGATAAAATTTCCATCATCCCTTCAAGAAATACAGAGGGAATAAGCTGAGCGGAAGAATCGATTAAAATTTCCAACATGTATAGGAGTTTTAGACTGTACGCATATAAATTTAGAAGAAAAAACTGTATGTGGGGATGAATATAACAGAGAGGGGTTTGGGGTTGCATAACTAAATGTACAATTAACTTGTAATTCTTTAGAAATATTAACAAGCATTAATGCAAGCTGGCCTGGCTCTCTACACGATGCAAGAATTATTGGGAAGAACTCAAATATAAGGAAGAAATTAAATGCATTAAAAATACAATTTTTAAAATGAAAATGTAAATTATTATTCTGTAATAAATTGTAGCCACAAAACTTTTAAACAAGAACAGCTGATTGTGAATTAAATAAAATTGGAGCAAAGCCTTCAAATATGATGAGCAAAAGGTTGAAGTAAAAGGTAAAGCTTGTTCATACAAAAAAAAACCTTTTATTCTACCTTCTGCTCCGGAGCTTAACCTTTTACTTCATGCTTTTACTCACAAGGATTTGCTTCAGTTTTATTCTTACGGGCCAGTATTGAGTCTCAAGTAGATAGGAGGACTTGTGCCAAGCTGCCAGAAGTTATGTTAATAACCGATATATTTTGGCTGTTCCATTCTCTCGACAGCTTCCCTCATATCCACGTTAAGATACATAAATATTTAAAATGTAGTCTATGTTATGTAAAATTAATGAATGTAAGATTATGTCTATGACATTACATTCTTTTTCTTCTTCTAAAATTTGTGTTATTGATAAACCGGATATAAACATACTCTGAGCTGCCCTAATTACAAAAAGTATTGTGTGTGTTTGTGTGTGTGCGCGCATGCATGTGCATAAATAATTGCGTATTCGTTGTTTCGGTTTTATGGGACTACTTAGCCATAAAAGAGCATATTTTGAAGAATCTTCTAAAATCTATTTTTACTTTATCACTATCTTACAGGTAGAGAAAATATTGTAATCGTCAAAAAAATCTAATTTAAGAATTTGATGAATTACGAAGTTTCATGACCCCTCGAATCCGAAAAAGTTATGTATGTCTGTCTGTCCGTCCGTTGGACTAGAGCAGTGAATCTCAAATGAGTGTGCCACGAGATTTTGGTCGTTATTTTACTGAAAATTAAAAAAAGATATATATTAAATAAAAATATATGAATAGGAAGAATAGAAGAGAAAAAAAGATGAGCATTTGAAACATATTTATGATGTAAAATAGTTGAAACAATAAATACTAATATCTCGAGCAAATGTGACACATGGGCTTGTCTTTTCTTGCACGTATATATGATAAACAGACCCGCATTTCCCATTCAATGGAAATAAGTCCTTCTCGTTTCTTATTCTTTATGTTTGTAAGTGCCAAAAATCTGAGTTCACCGAGGTAAGTAGTAGAAACTGGCAACAGCGTTCTAACAGCACATTCGGATACTGCTGGTACTCCTTCTTTGCTAAAATCCAGAACATAGCAAGTGGTTGTTCTCCATATTTCTGTTGTAGGGTGCGATCTGCCTGCAATTCAGCGAGTTTTTCACTTTTTTCAAAGTGAGTAGAGTTGTTTTTTCAAGCGATACTGTATATGGCTTGCGTACCCAGTCATATTTATTGACGGTGAGAGCGGGGAAATATTGCTACCTTTTATCTTTAATAACCGACAGATGTGGGAAATGAAGTCAGGGTTTTCAGGAGTAAAGAAGTTAAATAACTCGTTTATAAGTTCATAAAATCTTGTGAGAACCCTCTTCAAGACACGTTTGTTTGAGAAGTTGTGTTTTTAAAGCTCGTGATTTAACGTAATTGACACTCTTAATAACGGAGTCCAAAGCACCGGTAAGTTTAGCTGGGAGAGTTTTCACCACTAGAGCCTCACGGCATATGAAGCAATGAGTGGAGCCTACGTTCGGAAATTCATGTTTTAGTCTTGCAAAGAAATCTTTGAATCTTCCAGTCATTGCTGGCACACCATCTGTTCAGACAGAAACACGTTTTTCCTAGCATAGTCCATTTTTTCTAAGGTATTAGAGAGGGAGTTGAATATATCTAGTCTTGTTACGTGTTAAGTGATTCTGTGCATGCCAAAAATTGTTCAATGCCAACAAGTCTGATGTAGCTCATTACAATACATTTTTGGCTGATGTCTGTTGACTCATCCAGCTGCAGGGCGAATATTCGCCCATCGCTCAATTTTTAAGCTACATTTTTCACAATATCTGAAGACATGTAATCAATACGACGAAAAATTGTATAATTTGACAATGACACTTCTTTCTCAGCTGCGTCTCCTAAACTTGATTTAACCATTTGTTTGCAAGCAGGCAAAATCAAATCCTCAGCAAGAGTGTGAGGCATTTTCAATGCTACTACCTCAGCCACTTTATAGCTGGTTTATTTGTCTTTTTCAGCTATAGTTCTTTTTTTCATAAATTTTGCTTGTTTTACACCAGATGATAATAAACAGCTAGAATATTTCTTGTATTTTCCAATAAAATGACTGTGTTTTGTATTTAAATGTATTTTTAATGTACTTGAAACAATGATCTCATTACTAAGTCCCCCCACACACCACACATTCAGGAATCGGGACAGTTTTCATTGGCCAGCATACGTGAATCCAAAGTTCGTCTGACATCAATGTGAAGTGTTGTCAACCTTAACGATGGGTGTGCCGCGCTTCATCTCTAGGAGATATACTGTGCCTCGAGAGAGAAAAGTTTGAGAACCACTGGACTAGAGCCTAAACTATTTTACCGATCGGGCTGAAACTTGGTATCTAGGGTTTTCATAGGGTTGCCCTGAGGGATTCTTGGAATTGAATGTACAACCCTAAAATTAAGGGTAGTTTAATGACGGACAAAAAGAAAAAACATAGCAAAATTGGCTATAGCTATTTTGATTAAATTTCCCTTCTGAGAATTGATCGATATTATAAACACAATGGTTACCCTCAATTTTTCGGAAATTAACTTTAAGAGTACCGGTCTGATACGCAAATTCTAATTTTTTTTTATCACATCTCCGAAACTATTTGAAATATTTTAAATTACTTGTCATCGCGAATATGTGGGTATATTTATAATACAAATATTTTATTTGAAACATATTTCTATAAAATCAATCATTTTCAAGCTAAAATCAAATATATATATTTTTAACTTTTCGAACAATAAAGGTCTAGTATTGCGATCTTTAAAAAAATCCAACCCGGGATGTTGATGGATGTAGGCGTTTCATGAACCCCAAGCCCAAAAAGTTGTTGTTAATGTTGTTTGTCTGTGTGTCTGTCTAACCCTAAAATTAATAGTAGTTTAATAAAAGGCGAAAAGAGAAACAAATCCATTTCCTATAAATTAGCTTTAACGATTTTGATTAAATTTCGTAACTAGTCGTTGATTAAAATTATAAATAAAATGACTAATTTTATTTTACCATGAAAATGAATTTTAGGGTACTTTACAGCAGCGAATGTCCTTATCTCCACAACTATTTAAGATACTAAATAGCTTATCATTGCAAAATTGTACTACTATTAAAAATAAAGACTTTTATACAAAATATATCTTTACAAAACCACTAGTTTCGGCGATCATGGCAAATATATTAACACACATTAGTGAGCTTCAGTTGTAGAGAGATACTACTTAAGTTTAAGCACAATAATTCTCTAATTCCATAGAGTAAGCAGTTAAGTAAGTGTCTAAAAAGTTGATGATCTTTTTTCTTTAACCTCTTAGAGGAAACTTTCATTTTAGACTCAATAGTCAATATTTACCATTTATATTGGTCTAAATTTATAAATGAGGAATTTAATAAAAATGCGATAACCATAAGATGTGCAACCCCTAATAAAATGTCAAATATTTTAACCGGGAGTCAAAATTTTTATACGTAATATTGACCCTTGTGGACCCAATATCAATAATTTTTGTCCAAATATAATAGTGAGGACTTTAATGCTTTAAAAAGAAATACATGCAATTTAAATCCGAGAGTTAAAAAATGTTGAACGTAAGTAGGCTACTGCGCAATTTTTGCTAGGGCTTACTAGTGTATATTATTATGTTTCACACATATTACGAGTTTTGAGTAAATATCTCCATTTTTAAACAATGAAGTGAGAAAGTCCGCGCGGAGTTCCGTGCCATTTATTTAATTAATCTATTTGCAAGAAATATTTCTATTTTACAAAGTAATACATTTTAACTATAATATTTTTAACGCATATGATATTAAAACTACTTTTTTAATATTTTCAACCAACTGTAATAATTGTAAGCATTATTTGGAAAAACTGTAGCTATATTTTCTGAGAATTTTTGACATTTTTAATGGCATATTTTACACTTTTGGGAGGTATAATAAGCATGTGAACCTTAATCCCTATTAACTAATAATATATGTTGTCATATATATTATTAAAGGAGGTGTGATGTTGTTGGCTTGGGTGACAAATGCGACGGACTGTTTTACCTTACTTGAAATTAGGTGTAGGGTCCGCGTGTTCCAGCTGAATGATAACACATTAGATGTACACCGCGCTGCCTAGCTTGAAGGGGTTGTGATGGCGGGGAGGGGGGAGTGGGAGGAGAGCGGATGCTCGTAAAGGGATTACCGAATTATTTAGCGAGCACGGGCGAGTGGATGTTACTAGGGAGACAGGTAGTGAAGTGTTGCCAGGATTTAACACTCCGTTGAGCCACTGTCGCATCCTGCAACATGGCCACGAGAGGGGGGTTAAGACCGACTTGGTCACGATTTAAACCGTTGAAAAAGAGGGAAGGGATGAATTGGGGGTGGGGGGGGGTACATGTTAAAACTCCCAATTGCCTCCGGCCAGTCAGCCAGACTGTGCAGGCACACGATTACAGCACTACCGTGACAACTGGTGCGACACTCGCCCATCAATAGTCGTTTAAGCTGTAACAAGTATTACACCAGAAGCTGGTTGGGCGCACGGTTAATGAGCCTGTACAACTTGAGAGGACAAGGAGGTTCAATCATGTTTATTTAAAAATTCCTAAAGACGTATCTTATATTGAATCCATTGAATTGATAAAAGTTATTTCGTATTTTTAACGTACACTTTGTTCACCATGAAAAGGAGCAAGCTTACCTTGGCGGGTTAAGCTATGGTGTAGCTTATAAGATAGGACCATTCTGTAATCTGTCAAGATAATACTGCAAGCTTTCAAATTAACGGAGTGTATATTGACAAATAGATATTTACCTTTGATGTCAATACTTAAAACCCTCAAATCTGTCTAAAGTCACAAATATTTTGTATTTTAAGGATTACTACTATGGTATACTACGTAATCAGTCAGGGTCGTATCAAGTGTTTCGTACACCCTGGGCCAGACCTAAATAAGCTACAGCCGCTGTGTAAAGCAAAATAATAATAATATGGTTACAAGATGCCAGACGAAAAAAAAACCTTAAATATTAATAAATAGAGAAATAAATCAAAAACATGGTGACCCCGCCCCCTATCAATATACTTCTCATCTCCTTTAATCAATGTGTGCAAAAAATTATCCCTTCAGCCCCTAATTTACTATTAATATTTCCGGAAGATGTTAACTATCAAAGTAATGCGCCGACAAAGCGACATTAAATGTCATAAAACCATAAAAGTGATTATATTTAATCAATATTTTTACTTTCTCGCTATCTTACAGGTAGAGAAAGTATTGTGATCATAAAATAAAATCTACATCGAGATTTTAATGAATGTCGACGTTTCATGACCCCATGAATCTGAAAAAGTGGTTTTTGAATTTCTGTCTAGCTATCTGTCTGTTTGTCTGTACCTCGGACTAGAGCTTAACTATTTTACCAATCGGGTTAAAGTTTGATATCTAGGGCTTTCATAGGGTTGCCCCGAGGGATTTTTGGAATTGGATATCCAAACCTAAAATTGAGGGTAGTTTACTGAAGGGCAAAAGGAGAAAAAATCGATTTACTCAAAATCTGCTCTAAAACATTTATGGAAATTTAAAAAAATGGCTACTCTATATATTTCGGTAAAATGACTTTAAGAGTTCCTGTCTGATGCGTAAATTATCAGTTTTTATCAAATCTCCGAAATTATTTGAGATGTAAAAATACTTATCATTTCAAATATATAGGTGTAGTTATAATACAGATCTTTTATTTTGAAAAGTGTTTTTATAAAATCAATAACTATCAAGCTATACGCAAAAAAAAAAATATATATATATATATGTATATACCTTTTCGAACACTAAAGGAAAAGTATTGCAACCGTAAAAAAACATCTAACCCGGCATGTTGATGGATATCGAAGTCTCATGAACCCCCAAATCCGAAAAAAAGGTCTTTGCAATGCCGTCTGTGTGTCCGTTTAACCCTAAAATTAAAATCAGTTTAGTAAAAATCGGAAAGAGAAAAAATCTATTTTCTCAAAATCGGCTATAACGATTTTGATTAAAATTTATATCTAGGCGTTGATTAAGATTATAAATAAAATGGCTATTTTCATTTTCTCATGAAAATGACTTTTAGAGTACTTTACAGAAGTGGAAATTTCCGTATCTCCGCAACTATCTGAGATACTAAATAACTTATGATTGTAAAAGTCTAGTACTATTAAAAATAAAAACCCTTTTATTGAAATATTTGTTTTAAAAAACCAACAGTTTCTTAGATATTGGCAGTATATTAATACAATTTTGTGAGTCTTAGTTGTAGAGAGATACTACTTAAGTTTTAACGCAGTAATTCTCAAATGCTATAGAGTAATTAAATATGAGTCTCTCAAAAATGTATCTAATGCTTCCTTTAACCTTTAAGGAGAAATGTTTGTACAACAATGATCTATCTCCTTCATTTTAGATTCAATAGTCAATAAATAAAATTTGTTTTGATCAAAATTTATAAATGAGGGATTTAATAGCAGTGCGATTACCTGAAGATGTGCAAAACCTAATAAAATTTAAACCTGAAGTAGAAATTTTAATACGAAGTGTTGACCCTTGTAGACCCATTATCGATCTTTTTATTGGTCCAAACATACAAATGAAGACATTAATTCTTTAAAAATAAAATTATAAATTTAAAATCGGGATTCAAAAAATGTTTTACGTAAGTATAGTGCAATTTATGCTTGGGTTTGCTAGTGTGTATAACTTCATTTCACATATATTACGAAATTTGAGTAAATATCTATATTTTTAAACAATGGAGCGAGAAAGTCCGTGCATAGTTCCATACCGTTTATTTTAAATCGTATTCTTAGTATTAGGGGATTTAGGTTTTACTATTTTATTTAGAAATAATTATATGCTTATTTAATTTAAATGATTATTTTTTTCAAACTAAAAATTTAAATTTTGTTGGAGAGTTTTGCGCCCATGGCTCTGCTTAAAGTGAACATTATTATAAAGTTATATTTTAAATATATCGATGAGAAGGCTTACTCAAAAAAGGTACACTATACAATATATACTACTTTGTATTTTATTTTAAAATAGGCATTTACTAAAAACTAATAAGGTTTATAAAATATAATAATATACACTGTTGCAGAAACACTCCACCAAAGAGAACAAATGAAATAATATACACAATTATACAAGATCTGTATGGACAAAATAATATACATAAAATGCTTATAGCTCAAAAACTATAAGTTTTATAAGAAATATCCAAATAATTTATTTTTATTTTTAATAGTATAACAACTTTAGTAAGCTTAGTCATTTAGTATTTCAAATAACTGCAGAGATATGATAAAAATCGGAAATTTCCGCTGATGTCAAGTAACCTCAAAGTAATTTTCATGGGGGAAATGAGAATTGTCACCTTTTTTTATGTTAAAAAATGTCTGAATACAAAGTTTAATCAAAATCGTTAGAGCCAGTTTTGATAAAATCAATTTATTTTATTTTATTATCCTTCAGTAAACTACACTTAATTTTATACTTGGATATATAATTACAAAAACTCTTCTATAAAACCTTATCAAAACCCTGGACACCATACCATGTCTTAGCCCAATCAGTAAAATGGTTTCGGCTCTAGTCTAGACGGCATCGCAAAAAAAAACCTCTTTTTCTATTTCAGGGGGTCATGAAACATCAACATTTATCAAAGTCTCGAGTTTGATTTTTTGATGACTACGATACTTTTTTTTCTCCAAGGGTCGAGATAAACTAAAAATCTTGAAAGCGCATATATTATATTAAAAATCTCAAAAAAATCAAAGTCTTGATGTTTTATGAGGTTTTAAGTAAAGCGAGCACATTTCATTATAATGCTAGAATAAAAAAACTTTGCAATACTAGGCTACACGAAATTAACCATTCTTCGGGCCCTTAGTTCAATCCTTAAAGGGTTCTAAACACAGCGCTAACGCCGGAGCAAATAAAGAAATATGTTTAGCCCACTCACGACTAATCAGCGCGTTTCAGCAGAAATGATTCACATTTGTTTTTAAGTTTGAATTATTCTAATATGTATTTTAAAACAGCCGAGAAATACATCTCGATCATTTGTAATAAGTTATAATGGCAAACAAATGTTTTATCATAAAATTCTATTGTTAGTATTCATTTAAATGAAGTCGTTTTATTTGCTTTTTAAATCTTTGTGATTTCTATAAGAGAATGTGCCAAGCCGCCTTGCCAAGTAAACGCAAAAGCGAATGAAAGTAAATTATGTAAGTAGATATTTAATCTTAATTTAAAAACCGTAATAATATATTTCAACTTATATATAGTATATAACTTATATAAAATGTGATTGCTAGTTTTAAAAATATTTCAAATTAATTTTTGATAACATTAGATGTACAAATTAAGATCACGTGTTTAAACGCAGCCTTGAGGTACTATTTCTCATATTTATTAACACAAGTTATTATTCATGAGATTATCATTAGATAAATAAAAAACACAGCAAAAACAGTTCATATTAAAGAAAATATAGAGAATCGCGTTTCGTAAGAAAAGAACATATTTTTAATCTCTCTGATATTTTACTACATCAAAGTTTGAGATTATGCATTTCAAGGTCACTTTATAAACAGTATAAGGCTTATTTTTACTGTACTGCTGTGCGCTGTCATTTTTGTAATCCATTTAAAATCAATTATTCTTAAATCCAATTAAATGTTAAAATGAAGTTCTGATGATGAAACGACTCGTCAAGGAACCACAATATGACTATGGACGGAAAACATTAGATGGTATCTAACATTTTGTATCGTCAAGGATTCCCCAATATCTTCAACGGGATATTCACTTCATCCGTAACAAAATATGATACATCAAGGAAAAACTATAGTACCCGGAACACTACGCGATCCCATAAGAAGTATAATTAATAATATGAAAGGTATTAATAAATTATATTATTTAATGGTGTATTATTTTAGACACTTGACTTTCCCTCAAAGGACCTGTGTTAAATACCGACAAAATTAATTAGGGTTTAGTGATTTTGTAGCGTCTCTCCAAGCGAGAGTGCCCGGGATTTTTTTTTATCGTTCCTTCTTCAACCTGTGTACTACTTAGTGTAGATGGTACGAAAAAGCACTACAATAATGTTAATATTAATTTATATAGTCCACACTTTTTTAGAACATATCTGTTCAACCCACGCCCTGCGACTGTTGGATGGTTCCACGAGCAAACATCACCTATTTAAGCGCCAGTGCGCGACACATCCAGACTTTCACAAACCTGTAGGTGACCAGTTATAGGAGCACCAACTGGAGAACACGTTAAGCCGGAACCAGGAGAACAACATAGAGAACCTTACCAGCATCAACTAGAGAACACGTGAGGTCGGAACTAAGAGAACAACACAGAGGACCTTACCAGCACCAACTAGAGAACACGTGAGGTCGGAACTAAGAGAACAACACAGAGGACCTTACCAGCACCAACTAGAGAACACGTGAGGTCGGAACTAAGAGAACAACACAGAGGACCTTACCAGCAGCAACTAAAGAACACGTTAGGTCGGAACTAAGAGCACAACAAAGAGGACCTTACCAACACCAACTAGAGAAAACGTGAGGTCGGAACCAGGAGAACAACACAGAGGACCTTACCAGCACAAACTAGAGAACACGTGAGGTTGGAACCAGGAGAACAACACAGAGAACCTTACCAGCATCAACTAGAGAACACGTGAGGTCGGAACTAAGAGAACAACACAGAGGACCTTACCAGCACCAACTAAAGAACACGTGAGGTCGGAACTAAGAGAACAACACAGAGAACCTTACCAGCATCAACTAGAGAACACGTGAGGTCGGAACTAAGAGAACAACACAGAGAACCTTAGCAGCATCAACTAGAGAACACGTGAGGTCGGAACTAAGAGAACAACACAGAGGACCTTAGCAGCACCAACTAGAGAACACGTGAGGTCGGAACTAAGAGAACAACACAGAGGACCTTACCAGCACCAACTAAAGAACACGTTAGGTCGGAACTAAGAGCACAACAAAGAGGACCTTACCAACACCAACTAGAGAAAACGTGAGGTCGGAACCAGGAGAACAACACAGAGGACCTTACCAGCACCAACTAGAGAACACGTGAGGTCGGAACTAAGAGAACAACACAGAGGACCTTACCAGCACCAACTAGAGAACACGTGAGGTCGGAACTAAGAGAACAACACAGAGGACCTTACCAGCACCAACTAGAGAACACGTGAGGTCGGAACTAAGAGAACAACACAGAGGACCTTACCAGCACCAACTAGAGAACACGTGAGGTCGGAACTAAGAGAACAACACAGAGGACCTTACCAGCACCAACTAGAGAACACGTGAGGTCGGAACTAAGAGAACAACACAGAGGACCTTACCAGCACCAACTAGAGAACACGTGAGGTCGGAACTAAGAGAACAACACAGAGGACCTTACCAGCACCAACTAGAGAACACGTGAGGTCGGAACTAAGAGAACAACACAGAGGACCTTACCAGCACCAACTAGAGAACACGTGAGGTCGGAACTAAGAGAACAACACAGAGGACCTTACCAGCACCAACTAGAGAACACGTGAGGTCGGAACTAAGAGAACAACACAGAGGACCTTACCAGCACCAACTAGAGAACACGTGAGGTCGGAACTAAGAGAACAACACAGAGGACCTTACCAGCACCAACTAGAGAACACGTGAGGTCGGAACTAAGAGAACAACACAGAGGACCTTACCAGCACCAACTAGAGAACACGTGAGGTCGGAACTAAGAGAACAACACAGAGGACCTTACCAGCACCAACTAGAGAACACGTGAGGTCGGAACTAAGAGAACAACACAGAGGACCTTACCAGCACCAACTAGAGAACACGTGAGGTCGGAACTAAGAGAACAACACAGAGGACCTTACCAGCACCAACTAGAGAACACGTGAGGTCGGAACCAGGAGAACAACACAGAGGACCTTACCAGCACCAACTAGAGAACGCGTTAAGCCAGAACCAGGAGCATGACTCACCTCAGAGGACCTCGGTTTGACGCAGCGACGACGAGGACTCGGGACGTAACGACTGAAAGTCACCGTAAGGCGGGATGACAAAGACACAAGAGAAGTAGAGGACCCAGTTCTGATGACGGAAATAGACGAGGTAGAAGAGAGAAGGGGTTAGTGAAGGGGGTGAGGGGATAAACGAGGAGGAAACTGCTAAATGAAGTGTCTCCGTAAGATGGGGACGCCTCTTTATTCCTGGAAAAGGGGAGAAGAGGGAAGGAGAGAGAAGACGGTGCCATCCACATCTCTTACGTACAACCTTTTCTTATTACATAAAACTCTAACAAATGTACAGTCAGGTTAAAATTGAAATGTCATTTACAAACAGAATTAGCTGCTTTATTCATGATGATACTATAAAGAGAAAACATCTTCAGTGCACACGCTGGGATTTGAGCTCCGACCTCACCACCACCAGGAAACCTGACTAAACGAACTTGACATTCAGGCCGCACGCGCCCGATCAGTGATGACCGGCTTTTATTTCAGATCGAAATTAATGAAATTTTCCATCCTATCTCTGCTTTATTAGATTTAAATTATTCCTAAACACAAACATGACCTACTATATCGAGATTCTAGTAAGATTTACACAATTGATGGGTTCGGAACAAAATGTATCAGAGTAATTCGACACCTTATCTCAGTCGGTAGCGTGTCTTCCTACTGCCCTAAGGGCCCCAGTTTCGATGGCCGGCATAGCTTAAAACTTATCAATGATGTAAATATGGGTTTACACTTTCACATTGATAAACTAACACCCGGGGACTGGATGTTGTGCCTGTCCTAGTCTTAGTTTAAATTATAAACCATATGAAGCGACGAAGGCCTAGCCAGCCGTAGTGGGGAAATATATGACTTGAATACAAACTAGCACAGGCTGGAAACTGTAGTGGGTGTAAAATGTATCAGGGTGCTCTGTGCATGACTTGACACGCGAGATAAGTTTAATTAGCAGGTACACTATAGTCCATTCTTCAATGAAGTGTAGGTAAGGGAAAGCTACCAGATCCAATCTCAATTATCCATTCGCCAAACTACATGATCTGCAAGACCAAATGTTGAGCTGCTCTCACTTTAGCACTCAAAATGTCCACAATAGTTACCACTGGTTTTTAATCATGTTTTTCGTTTACCCATTTTGACATCTTCTGCTAAATGTCAGTTATTACCCACTCCTAAGACGAATGTACTCTCACCACTGAGGTTGCTACTATGGGTTTATCTTGAGCTTTACAAACATAAATTACTCAATATGGTAAGTATGCTATATGTCCGTTACAATAGTTACTAAAACTACGTTCATACCCTCTTACGTAAAATCATAATGTTCTACAATTATAGCTTTGGACAAATTGAATCAATGCCAATAAAATAATAAAACTAAGATATGACGCTGAAAATCAGCTCGTGTTACTAAGGACTCGATATTTTATTTCTAATTGTATTAAATATAGTTGAGAAATGACATTTCGACATAAGAATCGAAACTGAAACCTTGATCAAGGAACAATACTAGGATAGTTCAGTGGTAAACATTGGCGCGCTAAGCTTAAGGTCTCATGATCGATTCCTGAGTCCAGGTGTCTTTTAAAATAAATATTTTGTTTGCGTGAAACCTAATCTAGTTAATTTTGTCGATAGCGAAATATAAATAAAATGCTGATAAACACACACACACACATATATATATATATATATATATATATATATATCCAAACACAAATACTAAAATTATTTTAGTAAACCGCTACAGGCACCGAATGAGATATCTTCTCCATCTTGTAATCGCCTTTCCCAACTACAAGGTATACACCAGACCCACAGCCTCCAGGTTAAAAATGGTTGCGCTCATTGGGAGAGCTTGAATCCTTCAACACTAGGATCGCTAGATGTAGTCTCCCAAGTGACAACATTTCTATCAAACAGGCATTTTTAAAAAGGTTATTTTAAATATGGTTTTACTAGAGAATGACGAAACTTGCCTTATAGTGTCAATAAGCCAGCTTTCAGGTGATGACACCAACCCCTTTTCCAATAAACCAGCCCTCCAAACGAGTCTATTTTGACTGGATATTACAAAGAAAACATAAAATACAATGGTTATTTATTTGTTCAAGCTAATGTTTACGAATTGTCTAATTATAAACCATCTTCAAATACCGTCGACTAGCTACTTGCCTGAAAAGGTTTGTTCATATAAAGAGGGTAAGGGAGTGAGTTGGGGTGGGGGACCTAGTTTTTTCTGACCACCACCCCTTACAGAGAACAATTTGAGAGAGAGTTGTTCAACTTGGAAGTGCTGCTATGACTGAGAACTGCAACTAGCTCTCCCCAGTTCTCAAGGACTCGCTCTTGACTGAGAACTGCAACTAGCTCTCCCCAGTGTCCAAGGACTCGCTCTTGACTGAGAACTGCAACTAGCACTACCCCAGTGTCCAAGGACTCGCTCTTGACTGAGAACTGCAACTAGCTCTCCCCAGTGTCCAAGGACTTGCTCTTGACTGAGAACTGCAACTAGCTCTCCCCAGTTCTCAAGGACCACAGCAATACCCCACAAAGCTCGATTCACCATTTACCGAAAATAGAGAACAGAATCTGCTTGAGTAGCGCGGCAATTCACTCGCTGTATGTTGACCCATGATGCATTGCAACGCTAACTTGAAACAGATGATTATCAACGTATTTTATTTTCTAGTAGATATACATATATTATAGATTATTCTCCCGATGGATGTTTTCAAATCATAGCTCTGTGTCGTGGCACAATCCAATACATCGACACAAACGCTTTCCATTAACGGGTTATTTCAAATCTCCTCCCAACGACCAACGAGGTTGTCTGCGTGCTGTTAGCTCTACAGCGCATGCGTTGTCATATGCACATGAGCAATGATTTCAAATGGTTGGTTTTGAGATCTGATTGGCTCTCCCGTGCCGAACATCTCAGGCAAAGAGGACAAAGTAGAGATGAGGTGAACTTGATCGGAACAGCTCGCGCCGATGAGGCGGAAATCTTGTGATTGGATTAGAACTAATCACGTGACCACATTTCTGTTCTGCACCTATTTCTCGACGAACTTGTTAAGCCACAGTAAGTCTGAGGTGTCAGGTCTATTTCTTTGGCCTGGCTCACATGGTCGTTGGAGGATGTTTTGAACATGTTTAAGATTCTATTTAGATTTGTTTACACAATATGTTATTGCTGAGACAAGTTGGGGATCAAATCCTCCAACAGAACAAACACACTTTATAAAACACGAGCCTTGTTAATAAGATATTAAAAGTGAAAGACTATTTAGCTTATGTTAATTTACATCTGTGTTCACATAGTCTAGGTCAGGGGTTCAAAATGGCGGTTCATCGTGCTTTTATTTTTTTGCGCCCCACGAATTTTTTTGGAAATGTAATCTATTGTAGTAGAATTGAATTTTTAAACGAGAAACGAATGACTTGCGAGGGAAAAATCCATGAAAACTCCTAATGATATTCACGTTTAATTTCTTCCTTACACCTGCTGTATTAGGTTGACGTATCAAAAATAGCATATTTTAGTAGGAAAATTTGTTTAATATGTAATTATGATGTTTGAATTACCACTTATTATTTCATTCACACCATTTTGTCTACAGGACTCTCTTTCGAAATGGCTGTCCAAGTTTCCTCTACGCAAATTAAGGTACATTTTTTTATAAACTCTGGGTTTCCTCATCTGATGCCATTAGTATAGTATTTATTGTGTGGTTTCACTTTGTCATCACCTTTTTTTGTTGCGATATTGGAAACAGTGTCAAAACTGAAAACGGGGTTATTTTTGCTCCACCCCAAAAATATGAGTGCTTGTTTAACTCTACTCGTGAAAATTTGTCGAGAACCATTCGGTTCTACCTCGCATTTATTAATTTTGCAATTATTAGAAGTGAAGAGTGAATTAGCATTTAATATTTTACTTTTAAAAGTGTTATTTATTTGCTTATATTAAACAGTAGTATGTAATTAAATAGTTTTATAAAACATATGACAATTAGCATTTTAATACAAATATATTCTAACACTATTATAGCTTGAATAAAGATTAAAATGATCCGCAGTGGCAGTTTGCGGTGGAGAGGTCAGTTAAATTGTAGAGGCGAAACCTAGAGTCTGTTATGCTTCAAAATATATAATAATAATTTAGCACCGCGTCTTACTACCCGTTCGGGTTATACGCTGCTTCAAAATAAAGTGTGTTAAGAGACTAGAGGGTTATAAGAAGGGGGCTAGGGGTGAGGAAGGGGTAGTTAGGGTGCACGGAGGATATAAGGGGAGACAAATTTCGGGCCAACCTTAAAATTATTTTAATTAACTTATTGATAATAAAAAATTGAAGTATGATTTATGAACATAACGAATCTACAAAGACTCCCATTAATTTGTGTCTTTACTGCTTTTTAGCACCGCATCTCACTAACCGTTCGGGTTTACGGCTTTGTACTAGTCACGCTATTGTGTTAGGGATGAGGTAGGTTGACTTTAGAGGAATTGCACCCGTGAGAGTGGAAAACTATTTAGAAAAAACCGCCCTCAGTGTAACCGATTGGTATCGAACACCGAACTCCCTGTCATCGGAAGTCTAGTCTATTGCAAGAGTAGCGCGTTAGACCGTGCGGCCACTGAAGCTCATTTGATGACGTTTCACATACAAACGCCCGTAGGAGACGTTCATCTAAAGTAAAGATGTTGATATTTGGGATAGCTATATCTTGATTACATTATAGTTCCAATTAATCAGTTGAAACTATTTTACAGGAATAATAAGTTAAAATTTTCCTGAAAAAAATGTAAGGCAAATTTTCCGTCTCACATCTTTAAACATGAATACAGTATAAGTTGTGATGTTAAACAACATTACACACTAAACATTTATATTAGACATTTAATATGCGGATATACTGAACGGGTAGTAAGACGCACTGCAACAACAATAAACTGTATCCAATACTAAGTGAATACTGCAGCAAAACCACATTTCCAACTGATAACTGGTTAAAACGTAACCGTGTTTTTAATCCCGGTTAGTCCGATCTGAGATGGTCGGTTCCTCAAGGTACAGACTGTACAGCTCCAACCTTCTCCGGCACAGCTGTTGCTTATCGGATACCAACGTTTAGACGAAAAATTGCTTTCTTTTGTAAGGTTACCAGTGTAATTCTTCTTTTGTATAAGAGAGGCAAGATAACGGAGTGACTGGCAGGGTTACATACTACTCCAATCCGAGTCGGGAGTTCCCCGTCCAGGGCTCGGATGATTGCGTTTGTGTGAGAAACAAGATTGTTCGGAGCACATCACAACCGCTTTGAGCAACACCGGCACATAATTACTAGACTAACGCAATTCAAACAGATGCTAATGTAGAAAACCAAACAAATTACGTTATTTTGGGACCGAATAGGTTAAAAGAAAAAAGCATTCAAGTATTTTATTTTAGTTTTCAATTTCAAAATAATACATATATGTTATTTGAATATCTGAGCGTATTTTCTAAAAAAAAAAGTTAAATAGTTTTCCAAATTAGAATAATGAGCCATAAATAAACTTTCTACTATAATAATAACTAAAATCTATTTTGACATTTTTTGTTTGGGAATAAGTAGTCTAGAGATAACTTAAAACATATTAATCATTTCTAAATTATATTTAGATTGAGTAATATTTAAAATTATTTTCCAGTCAGAATAAAATAAAATATTATATACATATATTTAAACGAGTGAAAATCCCTGATGTGACTTGAATAGTCATCATTATAATTATACGAATGGTAAAAGCGAGAGAAATTAAACCATAAGACATAAGTCGATTTTAATTCCTACAAAAATTATTAACTATTCAAACATTAAAAATAGTTTCAATGTATTATCGAAATTACACCTAAAAGTAAGGAATGAATCCTATATTTTTACCTTAACGCAAGAAAACTGTATAATTAGTTGTTGATAGAAAACATCTTTTAGAAAATCCAAACACATAATTTCGTTGCCAACAATGATAACATTTTACTATCTTACAAGCCATATTTTATAGATACAGATAGTATCGACCAAAAGTGACAGCCGCAGATCACATGACTTGATGTATGAAAAGGTTAAAGTAGATGAAGTAACTTTTATAGCCATCGAATAAAGCACTTCCTATGAAAATTGTATTGCATGGTAAGAACAATATAGGAAGAGTGGTATGTGACAAGTCTTTCATTCTTTATTAAGTCAAACCACGTGAGCTGCAGCTGTTAAAGGTATTAATCCCGATGGAAAAAATGTGTTTTTATGTGTGATGTAAAATACATGTATTTTCCAAACGTACGTGATACCAACAATATATTCGAGCATAGTGGAGAGCATTAGAGTATTTAATGTGAGAGTTTTTTGACTGTATAGAAGTAGTTATTATTATTATAATTATTATAATTATTATTATTATTATTATTATTATCCCTCTTACAAGACTTGAGGTCTTGTCAATGTGATCAACTCTCAACTTTTGGCTTAAGCCGTATCGTTAAGAAGTCTCATGATAATTTTTAAACCAACAACGTTTTTAGCCTCAATAAAATGATGTAACATAATACAGGTCCTCGACATAAGTCCTCCCCCCCTTCACCCCTCCTACCTCAACCAACACATGTCCAATATTTCACCAAGGCTGTTAAACAAAACCTTGGGGGGGGAGGGGGGCTCTGCTCGTGAGATGAACCAACATCACATCTCCCTCCCTTCTGGCAAGATCTATTCGGGCTGGCGGGTTGCCATAACCCTCTCTACGTATCCCCAGAACCAACCGTCTTGGCGAGTTATGACGGCTAATTTTGGTCCTAAAACCCTCCTCTATCCTCCCTTCCGGACGCGACAATTTGTAGTAGTCCCTCTTCACCCCTCCCTCTTCTCACCCTGTAGTCATGGAACAGCGGAGAGAGAACACCCCACTCCTTGGCGGCGCGGTCCCAGTTCATTACCGGCCGTCAATACAGCTTCTGTCTGATGTTTTATTTGAGCACCGCACAGGCCAATGTGTTAGGGATAGGGAAGGTTGAATGTAAAGGAAATGTACCCAAATTTGCGTGGAAGGAGATTGTAAAACCAATTAGGGAAAATTACCCTCAATACAAGAGACCGGGAATGGAACTCCGATCTCCCCATCATCAATAGTTTAATACAGGGGTAAGAAAACTACGGCCCGAAAGCTAAAAAAGGATTTTATATTTTCAAATTCAAATCTAGCAGCGTTATTCGGATAGTGAGTCAAGTGCAGAAGACATTTCCATATTTCAAAATCCACTTGACTATGTAATCTAACAGAATTCTATGAATGTTTTCCAGGGCGACAAATATGGTCAGTTGAGATCATGCACTCGGGGTTTTAAATATTTGTCAGCAGCCTGTGTGAATAAACATTTTCACAGATGAAACGCCTAAAATCTCAATACAGGTCAGCATTAACAAAAGAATATTTGCAAATAATTTTGATTATAGGAAAAACTAACTTTAATCCCTAATTTGGTTGAATTTTATTTTTAAAAAACACACAATTCCAGTCTTCTCATTGGTAGGGCTGTATTTCAAACAATTGTAGTAAATTATTTATTATTATTATTATTATTATTATTATTATTATTATTATTATTATTATTACGTTGCAATTTGTTCAGTAAGTTTTGGAAAACTTGTTTTTATTCCTCTATTTAAGTAGGCCTACATATTAAAAACTCCTAGAATATGCCTCTCGGCCCACAGCATTTAAATACTGACTATTTGGCCTTTACAAAAAATGTTCGCCGACCCTTGGTGCAATCTATCGGGAGAGTGACGCCTGAGATAGTTCGACCACCGAAGCGGGTTTCTTCTGTCCATTTAGCTGAAGGACTAGGAGTTGAGGTGGGCACGCAGGTTAAGGCGTCGACATCGTCTTGTACAGGGTTTTCCGACGAATTGGAGTTTGGGTTCAAATTTTAACTGGGGTGTAAGTTACCGAATAGAGATGTGAGATGGGAAATTTTCTGTTTTTGAAAATTTTCAATTGTCGTTTTAGTATGATGATGAGTTACAAATAAAGCAATAACAGCGATTCAAGTTCTCTTCTCCCACTCACGTATTGACCATAGCACTTGGTGGTTGAATCTGTAACTTAAGTCGGGTCTGCTACAGACCAGATATGTTAATACCTTAACGAATACATCCCCTTGTCCTGAAATTCTGTGATCTCAAAATTTACCGGAAAATGTTCCATCTTTAATATCCATAATTTATTTGGTTTTATTTCAATGTATCGGTTGAAACTCGATTCTACCGGAACAAAGACTTGTACTTTTTAACCTAAAAGAGAAGTCTTAGAATTGCTAATATAAAGAAAATGCACCAGGATTCGCCATTAAAAAACCGCGTCATGACAAATTTATCACGAGCTCTAGCCTTGCAGGTCAGATTCAGATGTAACAACCACTACATTGACCCCATAAGTGATAGCCAATTGATACGGGAATATATCTTTAGGCACCAAGGCTTAAGGCGGGTGCTAGTGAGAGCGAGTTTAGTGCAGTAATTTTGCAGTTTTTATAGCACAAATATTTCTTCTATAGAATCATAGAGTTTAGTTTTCTGCACATGCTAATCTCAACAGTTGTTGAATATCTGTCATGAGTATAGTGGCATTTGGTGACAAACTTTTTAAATGAAGTGAAAAGTTGGCCACCAAATGCCGCTATGCTCATGACAGATATTCAACAACTGTTGAGATTAGCATGTGCAGAAAACTAAACTCTATGATTCTATAGAAGAAATATTTGATTTATTTTGGCCAAAAGATGTTTGTTATAAAAACTTCAAAAATACTGCCCCAAACTCACGCTCACTAGCACCCCGCCTTAAGAGCCAGTTTTATAGTCAGACTTAGGACGCCTCAAGTGAGCTCTATACTAAATACAAGACGACACCTACCTAGGCGAGAATTGAATTGGCCGGTTATTTGCGAAACTCGCCCATTCCATTCGACTCTAGGTAGGTGTCGTCTTGTATTTAGTATAGAGCTCACTTGAGGCGTCCTAAGTCTGACTATAAAACTGGATCTACAAGTCAGTCATATTTCAGTGAATGTGTTCCATGTTAATCTAAAGCCTTTTACTAAACTATTATTATTAATATTAATGATTGTTGTGTTCAATTGCTGCTCAGTTGCTGTTGGTACATTTCCTCCAAAATAACCTCATAATCCTTACCCCTTGGATTAGATCGCTAGTATCACTTTTGTAAAACACACTTATTAAAAATGTATCTTCCACGAAGACTAAACTTTCTATCCACAGGGAATCACAGCTCTGGTATCACAGAGGGTGCGAGAGGCGTCGTCTCAAGAACTAATATATCAAGAATAAATAAAAAATGATTATATTATTAAAGGATTGTTATTTTATTTATACAATAATGTTTTCCAATCCACCCATCAGACGAACGGTGGTGCGGGGCCTAAAAATCCACTCCTACACATTCTGCTCTCATAAATATATTAGCCAATCCACCTCAGAGGTCGAGGGGTCAAAAGAGTCTCTCTCACAATAGATTGAACTTCCAAAGACGGGTAGAGGGGTTCGAATTCCTGTGGGGTGTACTGAGGGTGGTTTTCCCTAAATGGATTTCGACCAACCCTCCACACAAATGCGGGTACAATTCATATTAATTCAACATTCCTCATATCTACAATATTAGGGCAATTAGGGTAGTAAGACGCGGTGCGGTAGACAATGCTATCACAAAAGAAAATGTTACGTCCACGATCAGAGTTATTATAAATCTATTACAAGGGGTAGGGATTAGGAGGCTTACTCACTCATTAGCGTGAATAGGAGATGGGAAAAACACAATTATAAATCACATGTGGTAGCCCCCCTCCGTTCACCCCTTTGTACAATCGGCCGAGATTCGAACATCAGCCTCTCCATCGCCGGCAATTTAGTCTCGAGAGACTGTGACACCACGAGTGCAGGTTGCTATAAAAACACGGAATAAGCCCTCACTAAAAATACGTCATTATTGCTATTTAATTAAAACACGTCCTGATGCCTTAAACAAAATAAATTTAGCAATAAAGCCGTGAGGAGTAGTAGTAGTAGTAGTAGTAGTAGTAGTAGTAGTAGTAATAGTAGTAGTAATAGTAGTAGTAGCAATAGTAGTAGTAGCAATAGTAGTAGTAGCAATAGTAGTAGTAGCAATAGTAGTAGTAGTAGCAATAGTAGTAGTAGTAGCAATAGTAGTAGTAGCAATAGTAGTATAGTATGAAGTAGTAGTAGTAGAAGTAGTAATAGTAGTAGTAGTAGTAGTAGTAATAGTAGTAGTAATAGTAGTAGTAATAGTAGTAGTAATAGTAGTAGTAGTAATAGTATGAAGTAGTAGTAATAGTATGAAGTAGTAGTAGTAATAGTAGCAATAGTAGTAGTATTAGTAGCAATAGTAGTAGTATTAGTATGAAGTAGTAGTAGTATTAGTAATAGTTGTAGTAGTAGTAATAGTAATAGTAGTAGTAGTAGTAGTAGTAGTAGTAGTAATAGTAGTAGTAGTATGAAGTAGTAGTAGTAGTAATAGTTGTAGTAGTAGTAGAAATAGTAGTAGTAGTAGTAGTAATAGTATGAAGTAGTAGTAGTAATAGTATGAAATAGTAGTAGTAATAGTAGCAATAGTAGTATTAGTATGAAGTAGTAGTATTAGTATGAAGTAGTAGTATTAGTATGAAGTAGTAGTAGTAGTAGTATGAAGTAGTAGTAGTATTAGTAATAGTAGTAGTAGTAGTAGTAGTAGCAATAGTAGTAGCAATAGTAGTAGCAATAGTAGTAATAGTAATAGTAGTAGTAGTAGTAGTATTAGTATGAAGTAGTGGTAGTAGTAGTAATAGTAGTAGTAGTAATAGTAGTATTAGTATGAAGTAGTAGTATTAGTATGAAGTAGTAGTAGTAGTAGTAGTAGTAGTAGTATTAGTATGAAGTAGTAGTAGTAGTAGTAGTATTAGTAGTAGTAGTATTAGTATGAAGTAGTAGTAGTAGTAGTAGTAGTAGTAGTAGGAAGTATATTACTTCCTCGTTATTTAAAGTTGACTATAGGGTAAGTTTGTATTTTGCCTTGGTCAGATCCAAACTAGAATCTGCTTGTGTGCAGTGGAATTCCCTCTCCTTGACTCACTCTCTCGGATTGGAAAGTGTTCAGTGACAATTTGTCGCGACATGCTATGATCAATTCTTATTCAGCCATATTAACAACTATTATGAAAGAATTCGAAGCCTTTTAGGGCTCCAAACTCTCTTCTCGTGAAAACTTTATTGGAATGCCCTTTTTGTTTTTAACATTTTCAATAATAAAATTTATTGACAATCTCCCCTCAAACATGTGGACATTGTTGTGCCCTCTCGTGCTTGTAGAAATCATAAAATATATGTTATCAACAACTCTTACAAGCTCAGCCCTTTCAACAGTTGTATAAGTAGCGTTTGTTATCTATAGAGTTCCAAAATTAGTATTTTACCATTAAAGAAGAACCAAAATTAGAAAGTTATTTAAGGAACACCCATATCATTAATTACCATCTGTTTGTTTATAAACTGTTTCCTAAAAATAATTATTAATAATGCATCTTTTTTTTCCTTTATGTGTTTGTTTAAATATTAAATTTGTTTATTGTAATCACTTGTATACAAACATGATTTATTTATTTATTATTGTTATTATTTTTATGAAATGCCAAGCCTCCAACATGGTTCGGATCCCACGTTAAACTGAAGGTCCTCCATTTCATCTCACAAATCACCCTACCATTACGCATTATCTTAAGTGCGTATAACCCGAACGGTTAGTAAGACGCAATAATAATAATAATAATATGTGTTAATTTGCAAGCCATAATGTTCTTTTGCATCTTCAACGCAAGCCTGTTGGCTAGCAATTCAATAAAAGAAATTTAAATTATTATTATTTTTACAATTAGTATTATTACTATTCAATTTTTCTTAATCATCCAGGAAAATGTTAAAACTAAACTAATATGTCAAGAAGAAGCACACACATGACTTAAATACTCCTCACGACGTTTATCCGCGGTTCCAGTCTCTTCTCCCCCGCGTTTCTGATATATTATGAATTTAAATTGAGGGTCGGGGATGGGGGGGGGAGGTTTTTCTCCTAAACGGGGAGAGACGTGAATAAGGCTGCTAACTTGATGGAGAGCGGTTTAAGCGGAGAAACACCCTGTCCTGTACCCGCCCATGGGGGGGACTGAGTAGAGCTGCGCATGCTCGTGGGAGATTAGCGGACAAGGTCCAACACACACAATATAAGAAAAAAAGGTTCCTCCGATGTAAAGGCAAAGTGATTATGAATAATGAGGATGTCTTTTAAAACTCTTCAAACCTAGTGGGCTCACGCACGCCGACCGGAAATGCTGTGTCATCTCGGACAATTTATATAATTTGGAGTACACACGGTTGTATCAACACACGATTGGAAGTGGTTTAAAAGCACCACTTACTCCAAGGACATATCCTCATAATGCGATTTAGCTTATAAGAGTGCAGTTTTGAAGCTAAGGAACCATTAAAACAAGCCTCAATTGTTTTATAATATTCTGTTGTGAGCCTGTTAACAATTATTTTATTTATTTGAGGTAACACAATTATTTAATTTTATCCATTTAGTTAAATTGTGTCATTTCTCACGAAACGTGGTGTAAGATGAGATAAATTCACTATTTTGTCGTTTCAAAGATTTAAATCTAAAACGTAAGGTTTGTTTTCCTATGGCGACACGTTGACAGTAAAGTCGAATTTACTTAGGACGAGCACTAGTTGCATCCAAATGTGACCTCCAGTAAGAGTTGAAAACAAAAAGTTCACTAATTATCGATCCCCAATTGTGTCAAGTCCAGTTCAGGTAGAAGAGGTGGTCCGAAATAAACAAAGGCCAACATCTCACCGCAAACCCTCCTGCTCCTCTAGCCTAGTCTATCCTAACGTGACCTAATTTGTCGTCAGTGTTTAGACACAGGTATTGTTATGATTGACAGACAAATACTCATTTATCTTGTTTATGTTTGTTTTCCAACGGGCCGTTGTCGCAATTCGGGTCTACTCTTGGTAGATACTTTTGGATCCTTGCCACTATTAGGGTTCGATCTTGTACCCGAGCCATGTGGATTGGCGCTATTCAGGAGCCACTTGACGTATGAACACGATAATATGGATCTAATAGCTTGTGTAGCTGTGAGATAAGGGGCTTCTTATGAAAATTAATTTGTAAATTTCAAATCCATTTTGGCGGGATTTCTGACACCCGCAATGCTCCTGTAAAAGAAACACATAATATTGCATAATAAACCGCGGCTGTAACCACACCAGTGATCAAGAAGACCAATAAGTCAGTCTCGTCAAGTCTGCCCTCCCCAACCTTCTTAATCATTTCGGCCAACCACTGACGTAATATTCCGTGGATTAGGTAATGTTGAAATTGAGGACCTACGTTACAACAAAGGCAAATATGTCGGTATAGTCACACAAAAAACAAGAAATTAGCTTTTGTTAAGGTCAGACCCTCCCCCACGCCCCACCTTCTGCAAAGAAACATAAAGCTCAACTTAAAGTGAAATTAGCTCTAAAAATTCCTCAACTTTCTGCGACCGAGACTGTACCATTAAATTCGTAACGAATGCTGTTACATGTTAATAACACGAGATGGTATTAATAGCCCCTGTAAATATTCACACCAGTGGTCACGTGGTCTCAGCCATCAGGCTCGTAACAAACTAAAATGCCGGTGACAGCTCGAATATTGGCCGAGTCTATTGTGGCTTGTACATTACCCTCCTCATTCTAATGCGGGTGCATTTCCTCTAGGGTTAATGCAGCCCTTCTGTTTACCTTTAACTATTATATGGAAATTGTGTTTTAAGGCCTCTATTAACGAGATGAGCTACCCACTTCAGTGGCTGTATGGTACAAGACGTCATTCTCGTGTTAGACTAGACTGCCGAAAACTGGGAGATCAGGATTCAATCTCGATCGGGTGTACTTGGGGTGGTTTTCCTTCAGTGTTTCACACACTCCTTACTCGCAAATGTGGGTACACTTCCTCTAAATTCAACCTCTCTAAATCCTAGCACATTAGAGTGATTAGTTCATAGGCGTGTAGCCTGAACAGGTATCAAGAAAGGGTGCTAGTAGATACATCGGCCCAAGTGCTTCATTAACACACGAACAGGCAAGGGTGGCCTCATGGAGTGTTTCCGGTTGTCTTGACAATTTAATCAACTTTTTGACAAACGGAGATCACAGGCCTTGAAGACCACGTGCCGACCACACAAGCTGCCTCCACCTTCACATCAGGTAAGTGTTTATTTGATACATTGTTTCCTAAATAAAACTAATCTATTATAATCAGTGTATTAAGAAACAATCAAACAACAGCACGTGCTGGTTTATATAGGTTTTAAATCGAGTATTATACCACTCTTGCCCACAGGTAGACAGTAAACATTTACAAGCTCTGAAAGCCCCGTGACGTGGTTGGAATGGCAACTTTGTGTACTTATCTGCTCAGCGGGATAGCATCCATGCTACAGTTGGGGATGCATTAGTTTTAATAGCTACATAATATTGATTTCAAACAAAATCTATAGTCAGATCGCCGGAACCTTTCCGAACATTTGAAATATTAATGCAGAGCAACAAATAATCACGAAATATCATGAATTAAAGAACGGTAATTTTTAAACTTTTATTTTACTTTCAATAGTTACGTATACATGTTTTATTGCTCTTAGCACTGCGTCTAAACCCCCGTCCTGGTTATACGTCCATGTATCAATTACACTAATGTGTTAGATAGGGATTAGGAGGGTTAAATTTAGAGGAAGTGTACCTGCATTCGCACGAAGAGAGGGTGAAATTAATTTGGGAAAACACCCGACCGAGATTGAACCCCGATCTCCCCATCTTCTGCAATCTAGTCTATTGCGACAGTAGCGCCTTAGACAATGCGGCCACCAAAGCAGGTAGCTAGTTACGTATATTGATTTGTATTTTGTTTTGTTTCTGTTCGTGTCTTATTATAAGAAAACCTAATAGGTACAAAATATATGGGTTGAAATAAAGATTGCAATCAAGAAAAGGATACTTTTTTTTAGAGAAATTACCAACCGATTCTCTTAAGAGTAAACTTTAATTTGTTTTGTTATCAAACTGAAATCTATCATTATAGTTAAATATGGCAATGTATTCCTCAAAGTGTTACAAAATTTAAAGTTGCAAACATTTAATTGTAATTTGAAAACTCTCTTGTTCTGCTAATACTTTAGATTGAATTTAAAAAAACATGCTTTCGCTACAAAAGATTATTTTTTCAATTACTACGAAGGAAAGGAAAACAGAAAAGAACAATGTAATTTAGGGTGGTTAGACCTCTCTCTGTAAATAGCGTACGTGTCCAACACAGCTACAGAATGTTATACAATACTGTTTCTATAAAGGATAATGGCAGAGTGCGGGCGACGTTTGTAAATATATTTCACAGCAGAGAAATTTAAAACTCAATTTGAATGACATGAAAAACGACGGGGATAGGATAGAGGTAAGGGGAATGCAAATAAAAATAGTGTGTGTTGATACAAGGGTACCAACTGCTAAGCTAATGACGTGAGAGGCGACAGCTGCAAGCACTGCTCGCTCGCTTGATGAATTAAAAACTGTACTAAACGTATATTAAACGGTGGTGATGTACGATATGACGGTAGCTGACAGAATGGGCGGAAGGATATTGTCATTTTAATTATCTTTGATTACCATTCTCCCCCACCCTTGGACTGATGGACTGATGATTTCAAGAATATCCTAATAAAATAGAGATAAAAAGTTTAAATAGAAAAACCAACGATAATTTAACTAAAGTAGGTTTCTAATTATAATTTATAGATAAAACTTAACATTTATCTTGTACTTATTATTTGCATTTATTTGAAAATAAGTTTTTCCCTATTGGTTAAAAATTAAAATACGTGCAAAATAAATAAAAATATGTATTTCTTACGAGTAGGCAGGATAAAAAATAGTAGCCGCATTGAATAATTATTAATTTGGATCAGTAATCTGGGGTAAACTAACTATTCTTGAATAAATAATAATTTTAATGTTTCCAAATAGAATAGGAGTTTTCAAGTAATTTAAATTAATTACACTACATACAAATCTAACCTAAACAACTGCGTGAATGGTTCAGAAACAGCTGATCACGTGGCAAGACTGGTTCCTTTACTAAATTGGTCGTGGCGTTTTTGTCTCAAGTAGTGCCGTGCCCTTATTGATCTTCTCGGAACAGTAATAAAACAGCTAGAACATAAAACTTAACCGAATAGTAGTCACACACGCTATCGCTGGGAGCTGATTCCGCAAGTCGCAAACCACTGTCACAAACACTCGCTACGGGGGAATTTTGGTCAACCCCAAATCGACGGAGGTAGACACAAGCATTGATAAAACGTCACTAAACACACAGAAACAGTAACTAAGACAAGTGNAAAGAAGGAAAAGGAAGGAATAGAGGATAATAAAATGACAAGTGAAATGAAAACAGTGGATATGTTACGCTGACAACACTCCGCGACGCCCCCTACTTGACAAGAAGACCGTAACTGCCAAGTCAAGTGAACCCGAGTTAGTATTTCTCCCAAGAACAACGTTAGATTTGAGATATTTGCAGTGAAATGGGTCAAACTCCGTATATTGGGAAACAGATACCATTATTTTATTATAGTAAATATGTTCCAAAACAATTAAAACCCAGGCAATACATGTGATTGAAATTGTTTACAAACGCCAATAATACCATACATATTTTCATATTTGTTTGTATAATTAGTATATAAATTTAGAAATTATTACTAAACGGCGATCTTCAATGGTTTAGATGGTCAATTATTTGTCGACCTCAGTGGTCTTCAAGTAAAATGACCACCTCAAGACACCAAGTTCATGGGTTCAAACCCAGCCGAGGTCAACGGATTTACCTTGAGATATAAAAATCCGCAGCACAACTTCCTTCAGAAGGACAGTATAAATCCATCAGTCCTATTTCGATTGTGACATTTAAAATAACCCTGAAAGGTGCGGGAACATACCTTTCCCAACAAAATTGGTAAGCCCTTTCGCCCTCACTCATAGACAAATACTCGTGTGCTGATATAATCGGCCAGTTCAGAAAATGCACGTTAAATACTTCAAATAAATAACTAATTAATTAGAGTAGGTTCACGATACCTTTTGGCCTTTAAAATAAAGGAGTGTCCAAAGGCTGTGTTTTAATAGCAAAGAAAAGTCGAAGCGAAGCTTGAAACATGCAGAGCAAAGTCGAAATTATGATGTATGTTGTCATATATAACTACTTTGAACTGGTTAATTATCAATTCAGTGCATCCTGGGAAATCGAAAGGTTTGGAAAAGTCTATTTAGAGCCGCCAACGCTGAGACAGAAATGATTGGCTTTAAAAATTCAGGTATCTTTCCAACTAATCGGGATTATTTCAGAGATTATGTTTTTGTGACAAATGATGAGCCTTCGTCCTTGTCTCCGTCCTGAGAAACTCAACCGAGTTAAAGCCCAGTTCCTGCACCATTTTGTAGAGACAAAGCTCTAAGAGAATCTCCACGACCTGGAACATCGCGAAGTACAGAAGAATGCCCTAACTTTGTCAGACCACGAGACATTATCCCCCCACCAATACTGTTTGTCCAGGGTCAAAGTGCTAGCTTTGGATCCGCACGAGCTATAATAACATCGCCATATAAAAATAATCTTGGAGACACACAGAAGAAGATCAACACGTCGAATGAGAAAAAAAACATTAAACGTTCAGCAAATATATATATAATATTCCACCCTAATAAAAAAACAAAATAAACCCCATGTAGCGCATTAGAGAATGACAGTGGAGAAGATTTTCCCTTGAAAGTGATGTCTTTGATGAAGATGAAAATGTTGTGAGAAGAGTGGACACACATGGTGATGATAACATCTTTGTGTTTAAAACTGTCATATTTGGACCAGCAAGTGATCATATATTTTACAGATCATTTAATTGGGTTGTGTGTAATCTTATATATTCAATTGAACCTTTATATTAGTATGTATTTTATTTTGTTTGAGAGTAAGTTTATGAAATTTCTACCCTTCAACGTTGCATTTTAAAATTATTTTCAATTTGATGCAGTATCCCATTTTAGGGATCCCTGTTTTCCTAATCTGGGGCCTGAATGTTTTTAATTTAAATCAAATATTAGAATAATGAAAAAGTTTCAAACATTCTACTGAACCATAACACAATAAACACATTGTAATAATAATAATAATAATAATAATAATATTTAGCACCGCGTCTTACTACCCGTTCGGGCATTGTAAATAAAGCGTTAAAGCAGATGTACACATTTAGTCTTTTATAAGTTTTCGTTATTTAATACATAAATAAAAACACCTCATTTATTAGATAACTTTACATTTTTATATATTCTGCCAGAATCCCAACCTGGTGTATTGAGGGATGTTTTTAATAAATAATTTTTCACTCTCCCTTTAAGAAAATGTGGGTACATCTGCTTTATATTCTACCGTCTTCATTCCTATCCAATTGGCGTTGTTAAGATACGAACTAACCGCATGAGTAGTAAAACGCAGTGAATAAAACATACTCTATTTATAAAATGTCATAAGAAATAATACAAATTGTGCAACGATCGTTGAAAACGCATTATATCGGTTCCGTTTCGCAAATCCTTGATTTCCATCAAAACACCTCAACATCAGGGAACGCCGGTGTCGCAATGGGTGTACTTACGCCCTATTCGCTTAGTCGGGGAGTATATTCGTCACATTTCTGCAAGACTTTACCACCCCCCACTCTCTCGTTCTTCGCAAGCTAGCTCCATTCTATCCGCGGTCCGTTCTTTTAATTAAAAAGAGGGCGGCACTATGAATAAGTGGAGAAAAAACACAAACCCATGGAGCACTCTTAGGAGACGAGAATTACAAATATTCCTTGAGGCGATTGTGAATATCGCAACAGCGGGGTATATGAGTGGAAGAGGGTTAGGGCGAGGGGGTGGGGCACAATTCCTATAATATTGCCCCTTCCTTAAGCTTAAAAAAAAACAGTAAATTTGATGTACGAAGCAGTTACTTGCAAGAGAATAGAAATTTCCAGCTTACCACAAAATGGTTCGATCGAATGTTTCAAAACATGACATATTTATAACTTCAAAGAAAACCTATAAAAAACATAACAAAACCAAAATATGAACAGTTTACAGTTCTAAATAAATATATAATCTAATAACTGCCTTTGCTGCATAGCTTTATTTCAGAACAAAGAAAATATTGTCTCCAATAATTATTACACTCGATTTAACTAAAATGTTAGTTTTGGTTTTTGACATTTAAGAATAATGCAAACTTTTCAAAGCAAGTTATTTTTTGATATGGCTTGCCTCGTATGATCATGGCGTGTACATATATTCAAACAAACAAGTTTTCATTACTTTTTAATTTCCATTTTACTATCAAAACACAAATATTTTTGTTTCAATTACAACACTGCCGATAGAATAACCAAGATGATTACTAAGAAAATAAATTTAGATTTTTCTGAATCTAGCCATTTCTCAATCATCTCTAAGTGGAGAACAATGAGTATATTAAAAATACTATACTATTACTTAATCTTGCCTCATAATATTCATGGCCAACTAAATTATACCATGGCATTCATTATAAAAATTTCATTGGCTTTTGTAGTATTTACTAATTGTTTTCAATCTGTAATTGTAAAAGATTTTTTTTTCTCATATAAATAAAAAGTAAGGTAGCTGTGAAAAAATATATATCGCGGGATTTTGATTAATATATAGGTTTTATGTGAACCCGAAACAAAAATAGCCCCAAATAAAGATTAGTTTACCTGTGAGTGAGTTTTTACACGAGCAATAATAATGTGTATTTATTTTTCTCAAATAAATAAATTAAAGGGTAGTTTATTTACGTAAAATTAAAGAAAATGAAAAAAAAAAATCGAAATTGGTCTTTAAGTTTGAGTTCAAAATGAATGTCTGGAAATAGATTTTCATGATAAATAAGAATATTTTAATTTTAATTTTACAAATTAATAATAACCTTAGGGTAGTCTAAAATTAAATTATATTTGATAATCTTAAATTTGCTAAAAAACAATTTTGAATAATTTGATATAAAATGTATATAGCTTATAAAGATTGTTTATTACTTAATGGTAGTTAGCTGAAGACCCATTTTTGAAAATTTTCTTCTAAGCTGTAATATACCATTTTTGAGAATGTTCGTGCGAGTGTGTCGTACCATTTATTCCGTGGGTCCGTACAATGTAGGATTACTTTAATACAATGCAAACCCTCCTTCAGAAAATATGTTGGAAACAAATAAGATGATGTGTCGCACAAACGCTCTGTATAAATTATGCGGTGATGTGTTAGGTTTTTTGCCAAAGTTATCATGTTGTATGAACGGATAAAGTGTGAGCTATCCGAATATTTGAGAAGTATTAAATTTTATTAAAATGTTTTGGGTATTTTTCTGCGCTTATTTATATTACTTTCCTTAACATAATAATTGGAATTCCCTGAGTAACCTTCTCGATACTAAAATAATTTGATTATGTTAAACATATTTTGTGCATAGTATAAATTACATTACTGCAACTACCCATTGTACGTGAATTTCAAAAAGAATTAATAAAGTATGCTTTTATCAAATATTCTCTTAGAATATTTTATTTAAAAATTGAAAAGAGTATTTTAAATAAAAACAATGTTAGGGAATATTCCTCAAGTTAACAAGATACGACCTTTATCTTGTTGTTATTTAAATAAAACAACTTAATTTCAAACAAAAAATATGACATAAAATGTTGTTAGAAGATTCGAATGTTAAAAAGAAACGTGACTAAAATATGTAACTAAGCTAACATTGAATACAAAGAAACCTTAGTATTCAGACGTTTTAATTTGCTGACAAAATTTCTCTGGACTGCGTAATAGAGTTTTTCTAAGAGTATTCAAAACATATTAAGATATAAAATGGGGTATAATTATGTAGACAACAAAGAGAAACTCCTCGAAGAACAAGGATGAGAGAACTCTTTCGGAGGAAGTTGGAAACAAACTCGTTAGTAAGCAACAAGTTCACTTCAGAGAGGAGAGCAAATTATTACTTTATTAGCTAGAAGGAAAATGAAAGAACTTGTAATATAATTAAAGTGATGGATAGCAACGTATTTTGTTTTTCATTCTTACGATAAAAAATAAGTTGCCGTGCTACGCACTTACATGCATTCCCTTCACCCTTTTCCTCTCTACCCCCGCTCGACAATAGATCCGATGATACACTGTTGGAGAACGTTACCAGAAACAAGAGTCATGGGTTTGAAGTCTTGAGGACTCACATATTTAATTTAAATCGGGAGATTGAATTAACACACTGCAATTATACACGTTAAGATCATTCGCGTTATATCGCCAAAAAAACTTTCCCAATATTTTGATTAGATTATACGAGTTAAGTATGCATTTGAATAAAAACTTAATATCAAAGTATGTTTTGTTGTTTATGAATGAGAAGAAACTTGGTTTCTTAAATCTTTTTACGGGAAAATATATTTGTATTTAGTGAAATATAAAGATTTGTTTAATACTTATATTATCTATTTCCCCAAAATATGAAATAAAAAAACTAAATTCTCAACACTTAAAGAAAACATAAAAAAAGAAAGTTTTGAGCTAATGTATAACAAGGTCGATGGTCCAGCGGTTGGGGACACAAGCTGAAGGTTCAGGGAACACGATCCAAAGAAATAACTAAGTGGTGTGCTGATAAAATATTGCGTTTATGAAGTGCGATTAAAACTTATATAAAATAAAAATAAAGTTAGTAAAAAACATTTTATTTATAAAAACCAAAGGTATTTTATACATGAATCGATAAGACTTATTGACCCTATAATAATATTCTGAAATAAGTAAATTCGTTAAATCAGAACTGAAATGAAAGTAAAACCATCACAGAACAAGACATCTCAATTAAATTAGTATGGACATAATGAATTGTAAACTAAATAAAGTAATATTCCAGAAACAATAAAATAATAATCGGGGATTTCTAAACGTTGAAACGCATCTCGGTACTCTCCTATGTAGTACTCTTAAATGTGAAAGCAGTTCCTCCCTGTTTTACATTATTCATACAGAAACCATTAGCGTAAATATGAGGATAGCCCGTAAGGGACTTGATATATTCTTAACAAAAGCTTGAGGCAAAACAAACTTTTGAAACTGCCCCATTGCCATACATCATAAAATCAGGAAAGGTAAGAAGCGCCTGAATTATTGCTCGCAGCTTTTTGCTCGTCTTGGTTGTTCGGCAGGATAGCCTAAGCACAAATTGTAGGGCGCTCTTTCACTCAAGTTTGACGTCGGAGTTGAATGAAGCGAGGGAGGTAGGTAGAGACAGGAAGGCATCGTAGTGCACTAATCGGAAACAAACTGTTTGTGAGCGAGCAGTAGTACAGGCCTGGACAAATAAATGTTTGAGCCCAAGTGTCGCATTGAGGATTAAATATAAAAATGGGCCAACAGGTAAAATGAATACTAGATATAAAAATAAATGACTATCCAATAAAACATACTCAATGAAATGAATGCATTTTTTTTCATATTGTTCATAATCCTTTTAATGGCAGGTGTAAATTTAATAGTTGAGATTCTTAAAACTGATTATAAATTTTCATTCGTGTGTTAGAGAGAAATTTTATATTCTTCTACGAGATTTTTTTAATCCTTCTATTTTTAGCACTACCTTTTTTCGTATATAAATACATATTTATATCTTTCGGGCCACATGAAAATATTTGAAGGGTCGAAATTTGCCCAGGGCTGAGGTAGTATATTAAAAAACCCAATTAATCAAAAGAAGTGATGGAGGCACTATTGATCAAATTTTATTTAATTAAAAATGGGCGGGCGTTATATAACGTCTATGTTTAGTTTGTAAAATGTGCACATCCATATTTATAATTTAAATATATCTATATACAATACCCTGTCTTGCAAATTGGTAAATTTGTCACCAAAGCCTCCTGGTATATGAGATTCCTCAAGAGCGCTATCTGGCATTGACTCAGTGTTTGGGTAAGGGTCCAGGCTTTAATTGTTTACCAAGCATGGCCAGAAAATATATCATCGGTGAAATTAGGATATCTGTTTTCCCGGTGATGGAACGACGACAGGGGTCACTAGATATTGTGTCTGTTCTAGATTTCAGTTAGTTTTTAACACGTGTTCAGGTGATCCAAGAAGTTCACATGAATTTACTCCTAATAAAAACATGAGAGGTAAAGAGAAGGGTCAAAATTCTGCTGCAAATACCCTTCGCTAACCCTAAAAGCTTACCTTGCTTGGTTCCACTATGGCGCAGCTTATGATATAGAGCCATAGTGTATGTAGCACGTTAACGTAGGTTTGCTACCTTTCAGGGTAGATTGAGTGTTCATTACGAATTTACTCCCCATTTAAGGCCTAGCGATAAGTAGTTTTAGTAGTAGTTTATTAGGAAGTAGACTTATTATTCTTTTACTATTAAAAAAAATATTTAGCATAGCATCTTATTACCCGTTCGGATACGCTTAAGTACTAATTACACTATTGGGTTAGGATTTAGGAAGGTTGAATTGAGAAGTGAAACAGCATTTGCGTGGAAGAAGAATGGAAAACTATTTAAGAAAAAACCCTCTCAGTTCACTCGATCGAGATTCGAATCTCGATATCCCCGTTCTCAGCAGTCTAGCTCAACACGAAACTAGCGCGTTAGCTAACTATGCCACCAAGGCAGGTCCTCTTTACTATTCTTTTCATAGGGGATTGTTTTGTTACGTATTAAATAGTGATATAAATACAAGAAAAAAATGTGCAACTGTTCAAAATGACTCGGTATTTTCCTCCACCAAAAGCGTGTGCAAATTTACCCCGCAACAAATCACAATACAATACATTTTCGCTAGCTTTGAATAACGCAGATTTTTTTAAGGTACAACACATACCTAAACGAACCGTAGTCTAGAACAATCCTTGAATGAAAATTACAAAAATTAAATAGTGCTGTACTTCTGTTTGCCTCTCTTTGAAACACTCATTTAAATAATTGGGTGATAACAATATGTAATTAAAATAAATAGTGATAACAATAATAAAAAGCTCGTATTTAAAAACCAATACATTCAAATGCCTCTTGCAATTAAGAAGTAATAGACGGATGGGCCTTAGCTCACGGAAATGATGAAACTACAAACCCGTATGAGATAAATGCATTACAATACAGAGGAAATTGTACGAGTGAAAACACCATATTCATACGTAGTTCGCGAAACAAAATACTTTGAATACAATTAAATTATTGGTGACATTGTTTTTCTTACAGGCATGTGGTAGGATTTTAGCAGATTTCCTTTCTACTAATTGAACAAACTATTATTCCAAAAATTAATTATTAAAACGTTGCTTATTCTAACGAACTTGTTTTTGTTAGTACTCCAAATTTCCGAGTTAAATTGATTATTTCGTCAAATTTTATAACATTTAATTAAAATCGTTAGATTGGATTTTGAGAAAATTCTCTTTTTTCTCTTTTTTCCCTTCAGTAAACTGCCCTTAAATTTAGGGTTAGACATCTAATCCAAAAATCCCCATAGGGGAGCCTTATGAAAACACCAGATACCAAGTTTTAGCCCAATCTGTAAAATAGTTTCGGCTCCAGCCCAAGGTACAGACAGACGGACAGACAGACAGGCAGTCGTCATCGCAAAAACCACTCTTTTGGTTTCAGGGGGTCATAAAACATCGACAGCTCTCAAAATCTTGAATTCAAGTTTTTTGACGATCACAATACTTTCTCCCCGAAGTGTCGAGAGAAAGTGAAAATAATATCCTCCCCATCCCAGTTTCACTTATGTTAAGCGAAGATTGCAAAAACCCATAATATTGTGATGCAATTTTCAGTTAAAGCGCAATATTATTTCTAGCCTGGTTAACCTGTCGTTATTTGGAGGATCTTCTTCGTGCCCTTCAAGAAAATATAAAAAACTAGTTTATGATTTTTATTGTATTTATTATGATCATAACTATTTGTCTTACTAAAGTAAATTACAGTGTTGAGATGACTTTTAGTAAATGAACGGTTTAATATCAGTTTTATTTATGTATGTATTTTTATATGACGGATTGAAAATAATAGCTCATTGATAGGTAAAAGAATTGCAATAACAAATGGCCTGGTAAAATTTTCGTGATTTGTTTATTGCTCACAAGCTATTTGCGGATTCGATTAACGCGTTTTAAAATTAATAATAACAAAACAACACACAAACAACCTTTACAAAAAACAAAGCAGTAAATTTATGCTATTTTTGCTTTTAATGTATAAACCGGTACATGTAAATAAATACTAGAAAAAACTCTCCCCTAATGAACTTTACGGCACACTATAAACACAACCTCCCCCCTCCCTTCCCCATACATACATTTCCAACCAGTCTGTGGGACATGGCTTTTAATAATAATAATAACAATAAAAATAAAAAAGCACGGCCCGGAGGATCTACGAGAGCTTTTTTTGTTTTTATCATTCGAACGTTAGTCGGCGACCACCGACATTTTCACCCTAGTTTATTTGATAGTCTGGGCCTGCGCATGGACCTCAGGGGTGAACAATATGAACCAGACAGGGCCATGACGCGAGTGTCCACAATCCACCGGGTTTACGTGGGCGTGGCGTACAACCGGATAGCTTCCAATCAGGTACTAATACAGAGGGCGGACGATTGGTTACCACCTAATAAATAAAATTTGCCACATAACATTTAGTTGAATATCGTCACTTGAAATAAATTAAAGTTAAAAAAATAATACTAACTACTTACGGATACGTTAGCATTTACATTAAATTGAATCAAAATTAGACTAAATTTAGTCGGCCAAGCCCAAATTATTTTAACCTAGCCCAGCTTAACATAGCACACTTCAGTTGTAGGGTATTTGTAGGGCTGTTAAAAATTATTACATACAAGTAACTTGTGTATTTTGAGCTAATAACTTTGTTTTTACCAGGTACACACTCTTTCTGGATAAATTAATAGACTGACTATTTATCTCCTGTTGTGACTAAAACAAGTAAATTCTTCCACTTACAATTTTCGTTGAGGATAGTCAGTCAATTAAGATGCACTGTGGCAAAGTCACTTCACCATAAGGTAGGTCGGTTTGCGAATGAGACAAAGGATCTTAAGCCCCCAACTTACACATCTTGAGGGGACTGGTTCGATTACTGGCTTGGAATTTTTCTCCTGCAATAGCTGGCAAGTGTGGCCCCAATGGTGGTGTACGAGATTCTGGAGACGAGTTCAACGCCGGAAGGTTATACTTAACAGATGTCACAAAGCAACTTAAGGCGTTAGACTAGCAATGCACTTGGCCGCCATTGACGGGGAGGTTAAAGTTCGAATCTCCACCAGATGGACCGAAGATGGGGGGGCGCCTCCATGGGGCGGCAATGTGACGGACAGGGTCCGGCATAGCTAAGACCCCGATAAGGTAATCTGTGTGAAGAGCGAGGCTCCTGGACATGCACTAGGAGGTTGGTAGTGTGTACCCGTGTAGCGGGGAAAGCTGGTCAGGGCTCCTCCTCGAGGTAACTCCGGACAGTCGGTCTCAAGAATGGTGTGAAAGGGTGGCAGCCAAGTTTGGGTGAATAGAAAAGTCCTGGGAAAGAGGAACGAGGGTTTGTGGAGACGACTGTTCGGAGGCTGAACTCCTGACTTCCTCGTAATTGGACGATCACTAGGAGGAGCCAACTCCTCCCTCCATCAGATCCCATTGGAGTTTTTTTTTCTAAAGTGACCCAAGTCGGGCTGTTTGGAAGGAGGTTTAGTTTAGTTTGGATACGAAAGCTACTTCTTCCCACAGAGCACCACTTTCAGACAGAGCTGAAGGCGAGTGGATTTGGCAACAATTAAACGACAGAGAGCGAAGATAAACCTTTTCTCCATAAGACCTGCGGTGATATTGGGTGTAGCCTATATCGGTGGACACGCGGTCTAAGTGCAAACTCATCTAGTCTGGTTTGCCGGTGACCAGTAGGTCAACGTTCTTATTCCGGACTGGTATACCGAGTGTCGATTTTTTTCTAGATTGTTCCCCGGTTTTCTTCCACGCACATGCGGGTGCACTTCCTCTGAATTCTATATTACTCATCCCTACCAGCGCAATTAAACGCAACTATAACGGACGTTCCCCGTTATCAGCAGGCCCTTGGGATGGGGTCCGAACCAGACCAACTGCTCCTCTCTAATGACAGTCCACACGGAATGCGCCTCGAACCGGTTCAATTGTCCGGGTGTGAGACGAGCCACGACCTGTGACCCGCCGGGTTAGAGACGGCCTCCGACCCACTGTGAACTATTGACCGCACGGTGGCCCGGGAGGAAGGAGGGGGCGATGGGACGTTTGTTTCAATCAGGCACTTAAACAAGTCTAGCGTCACTCTCGCTCGACGTGTGTGCTAGGATCATACACTAGGGCAGCGTTTTCAAACTGGGCTCCACCGTAGCTATCTCCGGCTTCATTGGGCAAATTATGAATACTGTTTATTTGTTTTTCGCTCTATAACATAGCATCAAATTGCCCATTTTTTTCAATTATTAATAAAGGACATCTGCCAATGTCCAAAAATTGTCTATAAAGAACAACTTATGGAAATTTCAACAAAAAAAAATCTGTGGAGAAAAGTTACAGATTTCGTATTGATGTATCCATTGAATATTCTGAAACAAGGAATCAAAATTGAACTTATTTAATGCAATTTTCAAGCAAATATCCTTTATGAGCAAACATTTTTTCATGTATACTGCTACAAAGATTAAATTTATAAACAGGCTAGATATAGAAGCTTATCTGCGCTTACAGACGACAACCACAATTCCAAATACTGAAGCACCTTGTGATCAAAGCAAGCCAACCCGAGCCACTAATAAATATAAAGATGATTTAAGGCGATTGGCCCTTTTCATTTGGCGTGGAAATGCAGAGCCCTGGGAACAAACGGTTATCTACAAGAATTTTTATTGTTTTGTAATTTTCTTTTCGGAAACGGTATAATTTTAACAGTGATCAAAAATTGAAAATATTGACATTTTTCAATAGAAAACTGCCGGCTTCATAACAAACAAAAAAAGAAAATGTAACAATTAATAAACATCAATACATTTTCTTAGAAGGGGTGTTGAAAATATTAACATACAAATTTCACTCGTTCTCGAGAAAACTGATATTTACAAACGTATGATTTTTCTATAAGACCTGTTCGGTAGCTAGCGCAATCTACGGTTTCCGTGGTCCATTGGTTCTTGTTGGCGCGGAAGGATACTTTAGTTGGTTGTGAAGCCACGCCACGCCTTTCATCCTCTCACCCACCATCCCACAAAATGGGTACTAGACTTTCACTCGACAGGGAGTGGAGCTTTTTGAACTGGTTATATTAAGTAAATGTAAAATGTTTTTAAAATCTAATTAACTATTAAGTTCTAAAAGACTTGTAACTGTCACAATGCAATTTTATAAAGTTTCACAAACATACACCTATTCACGTAGTTGAGTAATTAAAATGGTCGGGGTCTAACAGGTGCAAAAGAGTCTGGTTCGATTCTAAGCTTACCTAAAAATATAAATTTGTGTTCAATTGTCTTTTTCACCCACATATTCCAATTCATGGTTGAGGGTGGGGGGAGAGGGGGAGGGTGTTTAAAAAGTGCATTCAATTTTTTTGACAATATATATGCAAAGTAAATTGATTACCCCCCACCTCTCCCCCACCCTGATTTACTACCCCCGGATGATAGGCATTCTAATTAAACTAATGGAAAAGGGGTATGGGCAGATTAAGGGGGTAGGTGTGGTAACAGGGGCCATGGCCCCAGGCACTAGGCTTGAGAAGTCCCCTAGAAAACTATGCAAACATTATTATTACAACAACTATTATATTTAACATTTATAGCGTATAGAATATATAAAGTAGTTCGTGGAAAGTGCAACAAAGAGATAAGTAGATTATTAACTCTTTCATTCCAACGAGCTTAGCCGAACACTGCCTCCCGCTCCGAGAGTCGAACCAAAACCAACAACTGAAATTAAGAGTTAATTTTAAATAACTCGAACCGGTACCGAAATATTTAAAATAAATTAAATTATAGCCGGAACGAGAATGAGAATCGATAAATATTTTTATATTAAATAAAATGAACGTTTCTTATAGGTACTAACTTTTAAAACCTAATTTAATTGCATTTTATGCTCTTATTTTTAACTTGAAATATACTTTTTCTTATTACAAATTTTAAAAAAGATCGTGGGTCCCCACATTTTGCAAGTGGTCCTCAGTCCCTAAAGTGTTTGATCCGGCCCTGGGAGGGGATGATGAAGTCAAGATTTTAAAAGAAATATACCCGTATTCACGTGAAGAAAAGATGGAAAACCGTTTAGAAAGAAAAAACCCCCTTCAGAACACCAAATTAGAGTTCGAATCCCAACTTCTCCTATACCGACAAATCAATCTATATGAGCACGAAATCTACCCACCGGTGCCGATCAAGTAAGTCACAAACGCTAACCGCGCGCCAAAGAGATCCAGGTGACCTGCGACAGATGTCTACGCCAGTGTGGGGAGTATCATGATCAAGGCAGGGGCAGCGGTGTGTGACGAACATACACCTCCTGTTCCCTTCTCCCCCCACCCCCTCCCCCGCCCCCCCGGTGTGATATAGCCCCGTGGGAAGCTTGACACCTCTATCTACACCTGTACATTACCTAACTACCTACACCCCTCATACAGTGTTAGCGCGAGCCCTGGAATTGAAACTTAATATTCTTCCATCAACGAAGCGCCGAGAAACTTACGTAAATGTGTGCATTTGCTCTTAGGTGCATTATTCATGAGTCAAGAAAGGTGAACTACGTTAATTATTGTATGTAGGCCTAGGCTTGAAACTGAGTAAAAATAAATAATAATTATTAATGATAGCGGTATTAATAATGAACATATAAATCGAATTTAGAATCTTGTACTGAAATTAAAATCGTTCAAATTTGCCTGGTCATCCATGTATGAAGTATTAAAAGGAAAATTTACGTAAAGTTCTTTAAATAAACATTTATTTCATCCATGACTTTTCAAATAAACGAGGTAAATTTACGTACAGTTCTTTAAATAAACATATACTTCATCCATGACTTTTCAAATAAACGAGGGAAATTTACGTACAGTTCTTTAAATAAACATATACTTCATCCATGACTTTTCAAATAAACGAGGGAAATTTACGTACAGTTCTTTAAATAAACATATACTTCATCCATGACTTTTCAAATAAACGAGGGAAATTTACGTACAGTTCTTTAAATAAACATATACTTCATCCATGACTTTTCAAATAAACGAGGGAAATTTACGTACAGTTCTTTAAATAAACATATACTTCATCCATGACTTTTCAAATAAACGAGGGAAATTTACGTACAGTTCTTTAAATAAACATATACTTCATCCATGACTTTTCAAATAAACGAGGGAAATTTACGTACAGTTCTTTAAATAAACATATACTTCATCCATGACTTTTCAAATAAACGAGGGAAATTTACGTACAGTTCTTTAAATAAACATATACTTCATCCATGACTTTTCAAATAAACGAGGGAAATTTACGTACAGTTCTTTAAATAAACATATACTTCATCCATGACTTTTCAAATAAACGAGGGAAATTTACGTACAGTTCTTTAAATAAACATATACTTCATCCATGACTTTTCAAATAAACGAGGGAAATTTACGTACAGTTCTTTAAATAAAAATATACTTCATCCATGACTTTTCAAATAAACGAGGTAAATTTACGTACAGTTCTTTAAATAAACATATACTTCATCCATGACTTTTCAAATAAACGAGGGAAATTTACGTACAGTTCTTTAAATAAACATATACTTCATCCATGACTTTTCAAATAAACGAGGGAAATTTACGTACAGTTCTTTAAATAAAAATATACTTCATCCATGACTTTTCAAATAAACGAGGGAAATTTACGTACAGTTCTTTAAATAAACATATACTTCATCCATGACTTTTCAAATAAACGAGGGAAATTTACGTACAGTTCTTTAAATAAAAATATACTTCATCCATGACTTTTCAAATAAATGAGAGGGCCCAAAACAGTATCATTACAAAATATATATTGATAATTTTTATTGTTAGTTATTTTATTCATTATGTAATATAGGCCTATCTTATTATTATATAACTCATATATATCTCTTATATATAAAATTCTCGTGTCACAATGTTCGTTCCCGTACTCCTCCGAAACGGCTTGACCGATTCTCATGAAATTTTGTGAGCATATTGAGTAGGTATGAGAATCGGCCAACATCTATTTTTCATACCCCTTAGTGATAAGGGTTGTCCACCCTTAACATTTTTCTATAATTTTTAGACATTTTTTTAATATCTTTATTTTTTTATTATGTCGCATTAAAAAATACATACAACCCTAAGTTTTTACCCATTTATCACCAACCCCTATTTTTTAATAGCCATTTTAGTGAAAAACGTGATCGAAGCCAGCATTTTAAATGGCAAGTTCCGAGGTGAAAATATATTAATACCACGGATTCCTATTATACCTACAGATGTGCCAATTCAATTCAAACGTATTCAGTTTCCGATTAGATTGGCATTTGCAATGACTATCAACAAATCCCAAGGTCAAACGATGTCTATTTGTGGCTTAGATTTGAGAACACCATGTTTTTCACACGGACAATTATACGTGGCATGCTCTCGAGTGGGTAAACCATCCAGTTTGTTTGTGTTAGCTAAAGATGGACTAACAAAAAATATTGTTCACGCTATGGCATTAAGAGATTGATATTGTTTGTTAGTGTTACTGTCGTAATTGATTAATTAATGATATATAATTTTAAGGAATAAATTATAATAACTTAAAAATAATGTTTGCCTTTTGTTATTTTTATATTCCCTCATCGTTCACAGCGCTCCATGCCTATTTCACGCATATACCACATTCTTACACACTTACAATAAGTAAGCTATTTTTTGTCTACACTAGAAATTACTTAAAAATTATTTATATGGCAAAACAACGTTTGCCGGGTCAGCTAGTATAATATATATAAAGTATACGCATATATATAATATATATACATTATATATATAATAGGCCTTTATTACATAATGCATAAAATAATTAACCTAATAAAAATTATCAATATGTATCTTGTAATGATACTGTTTCGGGTCCCTCTGATTTATTTGAAAAGTCATGGATGAAGTATATTTTTCTTTAAATAACTGTATGTACATTTTCCTTTTAATACTTCATCCATAGATGACCAGGCAAATTTGAACGATTTTAATTTCAGTACACGATTCTAAATTCAATTTATATGTTCATTATTAATACCACTTTCATTAATTATTATTATTTATTTTAACTAGTTTCAAGCCTATAAAGCATTTTCAGAAGTAAATTCAAATATATTACGTTTTATACCTATATCAGTTTGAAAACTTCTTCTGTTTTATTTAAAACTTTGGTGATGAGTTGGCCACCTTTTACCCAATTGGAAGCTAGCCTCCACAACATCAAACTGCCAATAACTCTCCTATTGGTTGGTTTTAACACTAAAGACAAGGGGTCCAAGAAGCAAGGAGTAGGTCATATATAAGGGGCTGGAGCAGCTTCTGTGCATAGCTAGCTAACTTGAACTCGAACTCGAACTCTGTTTCTGACTCTTCACGTCAGTTGGTTGTAAGAACTAAGTCACTTTATGTTGAATCTAAAAAATTAAGTGTAATTAATTAAATAAATCCTATATAACATTGAAATTTACTAATTTCAACCATTATAAAATAAAATAAGTGATCCCACAGTGGGCTAAGCTTATCATCGGATCATCACATAGCCGTGTGATAGCACGTGCGCAGTAAGACAACTGGTATCCCAACCTTGGGACGTATTAACGTAACAACGGTATCGACGTAATTGCTGCCCAACCGTGGGACATGCACGGGTCCACATTCTCATCGCAAATACGGTATCATCATAATGCATATCTGAGCTATATATATGTTTGTGTTTTATTAAATAAAATATTTCTATTTATATCAACTTTCCAAAGTATGGATATGTAATGGGTGACCTGGCGGTCTAGGGGTAAAGTGTCAGACTTCTGTGCTGGGGGTTCGGGGTTCAATTCTTGGTCCCGGCACAGATTATCTGATTGCCAAACCTTTCCTTCACCTCTGACAAGACGTGCATTAATCAGAACTTGTGAATGTGAGGAATGCCAGTCCCCCACCGTGGTTCGGATTCCACGTTAAACTGTAGGTCCTCCATTTCATCTCACAATCACCCTACCATTACACGTTCACGTAAGTGCGTATAACCCGAACGGGTAGTAAGACGCGGTGCTAATAGTAATAATAATAATCTGTATTCAACCTTTTTAACAACTATAAATCATATTGCAATTTATATAGTTTTAGTAAGACAATTTAATAAAATTAATTACACTAAAGTACACCATTAAGTTTTAAATAATTCAGTTTTACACATCTCAATACTTGTCCCAGATATCCTCATATTTACACCAACGAGGTAAAAACGAGGAAGGTAGATATTTAGAATAAGTGTATCAGAAATTTGGGTGTATGAGGAATGAAAAACAATAAAAACAGTAAAAATCAACCTCACTATGCCAGGAGGGGTTGATAAACGCCGATGTCCCCATCGTACATCCATACTATTAAATGTTTCTAAGCATCACTCTTTTGTGCTTTCGAATGGAGCTAAAAAAATAAACTCTACCCCAAGCTATATTCTAGCCCTTCTTTCTCCTCAGTGAAGGTTAGTCAGCATCCGAGACAGTGGCAAGTGTGAGAGAACGAAACATCACCAGCCTAGACTTGGGGACAGAGCACACCGTACGAGTTACACCAGAACGCGAGATTGTAAACACATTTAAATCAAATGTTTCGTCCGAAGAAAGCAACATTAAAACAGTGAAGCGGTTTAAGAGATGGCCGATACACAATAAAACACCGTAGTTTAATAAACCAGCCATAGCACGAAGACTCTGGTCGTTCGATAAAGGACGAGCCTCGGGCGATAAACAGGTGTTTATCTCGAGGATAAACTCTTGACGGGTTTTTATCCGCTAGCCGGTATTAACAGCGCCGAGAGGGAGGCAATAAACGATCCCGCTTGCTGCCGGTGTTTTATTGTCGAGAAATGAAAGGAAAGGCGGTATTAATGGAGGGAGGGAGGGGTACTAACGGGTGAGCGGCCAATGCAACTTGCCGTGTGCTTTCAGGGAGATATCCGCACCCCGCAGTACTTCTAATGGGATTGGCAATTCAGAATCTTCTAAGAGACAAAATGAATCACCTGTTGTGACCCTGTTCCCATCAAGGATGAGGAAGGTATAGTTTCAAGAAATGTACCGACAGTTGTGTGGAGAAAGTTTAAGGGAATACATCCTCAGTACACCCAACTATCTGGCACCTTAGCTCAGTCGGTTGCGTGTCTACCTACTGAGTTAGGAGTCCCAGGTTAGATTCCCGGAATGGATTTTTTTTTATCAATAGTGAAATATGGGTTTACCCTTTCACATTGATAAATTAACGGCCTAGGAATGGATGTTGTGCCTGTCCTAGTCTTACGTTAGTGGAACATATATGGCTCAAATAGATAACCAGGCCACAGGCTGGATGTAAGAAAGTGCACCCAACAGGCAACAGATATACTAACTTCGATCTAACCGCCGCGCCGTCGGAAATCCAGTCTATTGCGAGGGTGACGCCTTAGACCAGTGGTTTTCAACCTGGCTATCACGGTATGTTTCGGGTGAGGTCGCAATTCTTAGTGAGGTTATAGCTTTTTGTTTACTTTTTAAAGCGATTACAATTATTATTGAAAGGTATAAAATTCAAATAGAAATTTCTGCGATTATAATGATAAAAACTGTTACATTACTGCTTTGGTTATTTCTGCTTACCTCACCCAACTCTAGTTGCTTGCTGACAAGTCTAGTGTTGCTGCGAGTGGCTTCCGAAATACCCGATTGGCTCGTTGATTCTCTTTGGAGACATCTAAGTCACATTCGTATGAACATTACATAAAAGCCTTTTTTAATAATTAAATCAAGCACGTGGGCTTAACTTCAAGCTCGTTTGGTTTGTTGGTGATGAGGTCAGGATTCAAATTAAGACCACGGGTAATTTTTCACCAACAGTTTTCCCCTTCTCCCAAACCACAAATATGGTTACATTTCTTCTCAATTCTACCTACCTCACAAATGTAATTAAATGCGGATAGCCCGGTTTGGTGGTAAGATTCAGTGAAAGAAATAATTTTAAAAATAATAGGCTATATGAACATTTGTAGGTTTCCAAGGGGTTTCAATGGTCTCAAAGACAAGAGTTGGGGTAAAACTCTGCAAAAGGTTGGAAACCACTGTTTTGGGTCATGAGGAAACCTATGCGGGTTTGTCACGTGTTAAAACAAATAGTATATTTAAAAGAATCAAATAGCCAAAGCTATTATTTATGCTTTTTAGTGAGGATTACTCAATCTAAATATCATATTCTGAAAATTGAAAAATGACACCTGGACACGGGAATCAAACCCGTAATAAGCCAGAGATCCCGGGTTCGATCCCCATGTCTAGGTGTCATTTTTAAATTTTCAGAATAAAATAGTATATTTGTTTGAGAAAGATTAGATCTATACAACTTACCAATAAGTCTACCTTGAACTTTAAGATTTTTATTTTCTAATCCTATAGAAATATGGTGAAACCTTCCAACTTTATTTTGACACGAAACAAATATTTAATTAACCAAACACTTCTTAGGCGTTATCCGTGGGGTGAGATGGGCTCTTAACTTTGGTGGGTAATACATCTTGACTCAAACATCGCATCTTGGTGCAGTTTAATGTACTTTACTAGGAATAATTTGAGATGTGGTGATGAAGATGATTATAGAGAGGATAAAGTAAACAGGTCAGGTAACTAATGAAGAATGTAGGGGGAGTCAATGAAAATATAACGTTCCTGCCAGTGACGCTATGAAGACAGGCCAAATGGGGGGATCACATTATATAACGTTCCTGCATGTGACGCTATGAAGACAGGCCAAATGGGGGGATCACATTATGAAGAATGTAGGGGGAGTCAATGAAAATATAACGTTCCTGACAGTGACGCTATGAAGACAGGCCAAATGGGAGGATCACATTATGAAGAATGTAGAGGGAGTCAATGAAAATATAACGTTCCTGCATGTGACGCTATGAAGACAGGCCAAATGGATCACAGTATGAAGAATGTAGGGGGGGTCAATGAAAATATAACGTTCCTGCCAGTGACGCTATGAAGACAGGCCAAATGGGAGGATCACATTATGAAGAAAGCAAAGAGGACAAATACAGCTTACGGATAGCATCAACAAGGAAAGCAGATGTAGTTGCAGGAATCTGTTGATAGGGCATGCTGGACCTGTCGAAATACAGAATAATCGGTGTGAGACTAGTGCAACAGTTTTGCCATGGAACATTCTGCGTGATCGTGTGTGTATAATGTCCCGGCTAAGCAGCCGTGAAATGGGAGGATCTCTGGACGTGTGCAATGCGTCTCAAGAGCTCCGATAAGAGTTATCAACTGGAGTTCTTTTAGGAAACATAACCAACTCTTGTTACGTCCATCACACTTGGAGATCAGTACCGCAACAAGACGTGTCAGTGGGTTCAGTTAGACTCGGCCGTGCGCGCAATCTTTGAGGTGGTGACACATTTAACCACCAAGCTCTGTGGTCGATATGTGATTGTGAGAGAATTCGCGGTTATTGCTTCATTGAAACACATTTTATTTTTTTTCCCCCGGTGTTCACTTCTTTAGGAGAAATTAAACTGAAGTGGAAACTTTAAAATTCGGGTTATATATATGATTGTATTCGTCCAATTTAAAGAGATAGATCTTGTTCCAAAAAAATAAATTATCAATGGGAAAAATTAAGATTAATTATGCGGTAAATTTTTCAAACAAAAAATATGGTTTGACACATTTCTAGTGTCCTTCAGAGGTTGTCAAATTTCTCAGGGTAGCCCAATATTTAAACTTCACGCAGTAGATGTGGAACCAGGTAGTCCCCTAAACACGCAGTGGAGGCCGATTGGTTCTAAGGCATTACCCTCGTATTACACTTTGACATTGTTGCTGGGTTAAAACCCCAGTCAGGCGTACCCGAGGGTGCTTTTCACAAGAAGTTTTACCATCCTCTCTCCAAGCAGATACAGCTGAATATCGCTGTTAGTTATTGTGCTCATTTCTATCCTTTAGAGCAAGTCGTTAGTAAACATCATTTAAAGTTAGTTTTACCGTTAAACATGCTAGAGGTCATACATCGCAAACATCAGAACCAAGCCCGCACCACGTATCAAGCAAGATCATCAGTCTACCCATTCGTGCTCCCGCGAGATATTTAGCTAAGTCAACGATTTTTATTTTTAACGAAGACTATTATTATCTCAAGGTTTCTCTTTAATTCGTTAGGCTAAGAAGTCAAATAGGACCTCCAAATTACAAAATGTAATTCATTATTGTTTCAATTGTCTTTAAAACAGCGTTTAGTAAATTAAATTAAATTAGTTTTAGAAAGAGTCTTATTTATTTTTAAACAATGTTTTATAAAATAACACTCGATTAACGAATGTGTGAGCAGTGACTAGATTAGTATATGATTGCTGTTTTAGTGAACTCCGAATCCCTATCAACCTACACAACGTGCATATTGAATATTCGACCGCACAGGGATACGAACATAATATCTTTCAATCATGGTTTCGATTAGTTTGTAACCCCAGCGTTCTAGCTCCGATCCATGGTCTAGAACTATAATTGATCGTCAACGATCTTATTTAGACTACACGGGGGACAGTTGGAATTTATTAAAAACCCTGTAGGGGCAACTAAGGGTTGGGGGAGGGGTGAAGTAAGGGAATAAAGCGGCATTACCCAATTACAGATATCGATTGTTCTCTTCCTCGGAAGAGGTAAAACTGGAACACAGCCAGCGCTCTGCAGAGGCATAAACCACGGCATAGAGTGGAGGGGGTGACAGTTGGACCACGGGGGAAGGGGGAGGATTGAAAGGAAGTGTACACAAGAAGGGATGCTGGAAAGGTAGACAAAGAAGGCATTGCGTCATTCTTTTTTTTTATCAAGTCTCAATACCTATTTGAGCTGCACGCATGTGTAGACTACTAATTACGCTAGTGTGATATCTATGTATAAGGTATAATTTTAGAGGAAACGCACTCGCATGGACGTCGAAGTGAGGCGAAAAACCATTCAGGGAAAAACACTCTAAGTACATCCAGTCAGAGTACGAGCCCTAACCTCCTCGTCAGAGGCCAATTAAATTCAAATTTAAAAAATACAAACTTGTTTTGCAGTCAATGATGATAACATTTTACTAGGTATATTATTAATGCTATTTCATAGATATTGATAATATCAGTCTATCAAAGGTGACGGCTGAAGATCACATGACTTGAGGCATCAAACAGTGAAAGAAGATCTAATAACATTTTTAACTGTCCTATGAAAATTAAGACTGTAGACTAAATTAGCTTGAGACCAGCTTCGGTAATCTCATAGTCTAATGCAGCGTTTCTCAAAATGTGCTTCTCGGAAGTCTGGGGCTCCTCAAGACCCCTTAAACGAATCCTAGAGACTTAATAACCGTTGTGGGGGTGGATTTTTGAAATAATCCTCGACCAAAACACAATGGTGCAGCACAGGGTAGGAAGGTAATGACGAGTAAATAGCGGTCCAACCGAGGGGTAAGTAGGGTTGGACCGAGCAAACAGGACACTTGTTTAAAAATCCGGTAGGACTCAAGGACTTTATCTATAATATAGTACTAATACTATTTGTCAAGCATTCAAGATATACTCCCATTATAATTTACTTAATCAAGTGTAGTGTGTTAAATATACTATTCCTCCCATTATATCAACGGTGTAAGGCTTAATTCATGATATATTAAATATTAAGGGATTCACAACGCAACCACCCTATACTTTCAATATCTTAATGGCCGAAAATAAGTTATAAAAATGAACGTAACAAGGTGGATTGTTCTGTGAAAGGACTTCACTTGGACAAATACGTCTGTCTTATATAATATGGTTTGTAGGTGACATGGAGGTCAGTGTGTTGGGGATGGTTTTCACTAAATGGTATTTATATTTTCCCTCTAGGAATGTACGGGTACATTTCCTCTAAAATGTTACTGTTTACGTCCATAACTAACTTGTGTAAGTATGCGAATAGACCGGAAGGGAATTAAGACGCTGTGTATAGAAGAGACAATCTTTAAGGACGCGTGAACTATTGGCACGCGATGCTGCCCGTTTAACCCCTGACCAAGTGGCTTTGCGATTAGTGCACAAATCCATACCGATGACACTACGGGTGTTACAACATGTCTTGGGACGGTTGTAGGTGAGTTGCGGCGGCACGAGTTGCTTACCTCTAAGGAGACCGTTGAATTGCAGCCCACCATTTTAGAGCCACTTACAAATTTGGCCCGGGCTGTTGACCTGACCTGATCTAATAAACCTTCAAATATTTGCCAAACCCATTTAACGACAAGAACTGAGGAAACTAAGATATTACTTGGGATGTCGACATGAGACGATGATAGTTTGTATCTGAAATTTAAGACAACACTGCTAATTAGGTGGACGCTGCTCATATCTCTCTCTCAAGTGAGTGGTCCATAACTCATACCTCTCTCAAGTGAGTGGGTCGCAACTCATACCTCTCTCAAGTGAGTGAGCCACAACTAATAGCTTTCTCTCAAGTGAGTGAGCCGCAACTCATATCTCTCTCTCAAATGAGTGGGCCGCAACTAATATCTCTCTCTCAAATGAGTGGGTCGCAACTCATACCTCTCTCTCAAGTGTGTGAGCCGCAACTAATAGCTTTCTCAAGTGAGTGGGCCGCAAATCATACCTTTCGCTCAAGTGAGTGGGCCGCAAATCATACCTTTCGCTCAAGTGAGTGGGCCGCAACTCATACCTCTCTCTCAAGTGAGTAGGGCCGCAACTCATACCTCTCTCTCAAGTGAGTGGGCCGCAACTCATACTTCTCTCTCAAGTGAGTGGGCCACAACTCATACCTCTCTCTCAAGTGAGTGAGCCACAGATCATACCTCTCTCTCAAGTGAGTGGGCCGCAACTCATACATCTCTCTCAAGTGAGTGAGCCACAGCTCATACCTCTCTCTCAAATGAGTGGGCCACAACTCATATCTCTCTCTCAAGTGAGTGGGCCGCAACTCATACCTCTCTCTCAAGTGAGTGAGCCGCAAATCATACCTCTCTCAAGAGAGTGAGCCCCAACTTATAGCTCTCTCTCAAGTGAGTGGGCCACAACTCATACCTCTCTCAAGAGAGTGAGCCACAACTCATAGCTTTCTCTCAAGTGAGTGAGCCACAACTCATACCTATCTCTCAAGTGAGTGGGCCGCAACTCATACCTCTCTCTCAAGTGAGTGGGCCACAACTCATACCTCTCTCAAGGGAGTGAGCCCCAACTCATACCTCTCTCTCAAGTGAGTGGGCCACAACTCATATCTCTCTCTCAAGTGAGTGGGCCGCAACTCATACCTCTCTCAAGTGAGTGAGCCACAACTCATACCTCTCTCAAGGGAGTGAGCCACAACTCATACCTCTCTCTCAAGTGAGTGGGCCACAACTCATACCTTTCTCAAGAGAGTGAGCCACAACTCATAGCTTTCTCAAGTGATTGAGCCACAACTCATACCTCTCTCTCAAGTGAGTGGGCCACAACTCATACCTCTCCCTCCCTCAAGTGAGTGGGCCACAACTCATACCACTCTCTCAAGTGAGTGGGCCACAACTCATAGCTTTCTCAAGTGAGTGGGCCACAACTCATAGCTTTCTCAAGTGAGTGAGCCACAACTCATACCTCTCTCTCAAGTGAGTGGGCCACAACTCATAGCTTTCTCAAGTGAGTGGGCCCCAACTCATAGCTTTCTCAAGTGAGTGGGACACAACTCATAGCTCTCTCTCTAAAGTGAGTGAGCCACAACTCATACCTCTCTCAAGAGAGTGAGCCACAACTCATACCTCTCTCAAGGGAGTGAGCCACAACTCATAGCTTTCTCAAGTGAGTGACCCACAAATCATACCTCTCTCTTATGTGAGTGAGCCGCAACTCATACCTCTCTCTCAAGTGAGTGGGCCACAACTCATACCTCTCTCTCAAGTGAGTGGGCCACAACTCATAGCTTTCTCAAGTGAGTGGGCCGCAACTCATACCTCTCTCAAATGAGTGAGCCACAACTCATACCTCTCTCAAGTGAGTGAGCCACAACTCATACCTCTCTCTCAAGTGAGTGGGCCACAACTCATACCTCTCTCAAGTGAGTGAGCCACAACTCATACCTCTCTCTCAAGTGAGTGGACCACAACTCATACCTCTCTCTCAAGTGAGTGGACCACAACTCATACCTCTCTCTCAAGTGAGTGGACCACAACTCATACCTCTCTCAAGTGAGTGAGCCACAACTCATACCTCTCTCTCAAGTGAGTGGGCCACAACTCATACCTCTCTCTCAAGTGAGTGGACCACAACTCATACCTCTCTCTCAAGTGAGTGGGCCGCAACTCATACCTCTCTCTCAAGTGAGTGGACCACAACTCATACATCTCTCTCAAGTGAGTGGGCCGCAACTCATACCTCTCTCTCAAGTGAGTGAGCCACAACTCATACCTCTCTCTCAAGTGAGTGGGCCGCAACTCATACCTCTCTCAAGTGAGTGAGCCACAATTCATACCTCTCTTTCAAGTGAGTGGGCCACAACTCATACCTCTCTCTCAAGTGAGTGGGCCGCAACTCATACCTCTCTCTCAAGTGAGTGGGCCGCAACTCATACCTCTCTCAAGTGAGTGAGCCACAATTCATACCTCTCTCAAGAGAGTGGGCCGCAACTCATACCTCTCTCTCAAGTGAGCGGGCCACAACTCATACCTCTCTCAAGAGAGTGAGCCACAACTCACTCAGCCAGAAACAAGTAGGATCTGTGAAAGGATAGATAGGCCACTTGGTTTTCACACCTCACCAAGGGCTAGCGAGAAAGTAAATATAAAGAATGGGAACTAGGAAGCCACTGGGAAAATGCCAATCTCAACAAGCCAGGCCGGGATTCGAACACCGACCTTTCAGTTTTTAGCAAACCAGACTATATAAACCTTATATTTATACCACGTTCCCACTTTAACATTAATTAGCGTCCACATATGTAGGTCCTACAACCCATCGCTAGCTAGCAAATGCCATGCAAGAACAGGAGAAAAGAGAGAGAAATATATCTAGACATGAAATAACCAGATATAAAACTAGAAGAGTATAAAAAGGAAAGGAGGAATGACAGAAAGAAGGAGACGGGAGATAAAAGTAAAAGGGTCGACCGCCAAGGGATGGCCTGTACTTAACCGGATTGCACATAAACACTGAGGGGAGAAAGACGGCGCTTACAAGGCGGGCGAGGATCCTTGCCAGGGTAAAAGGTTCCATAAGGATGGATTTACTGTCACGAGTACTCGGCTCGAGCCTCGGGAAGGAGTGTTGGGGGGGAGAAGAGGGTTGAGCGCGCTCACTTAATGCAACTTTCATTCAATTCAGCGAGACTTTTTTTTTATCTACCTCTTTTAGCCAATATGAGAGCAGAGTTTAAATTGGAGTGAGCGCACTCAACTGTGAATTAGAGGAAATTGGCAACTTATTTGCAAAGCATATCAAACAACTACTTTTACTATAACACAATTTAAGTTACGCTTTTCTTTTTCATTCTTTTTTGGCACGCCTTAACGCTAGTGAGCTTTAAGCTTTATTATAATCGTGTTAGGTTCAGAAAACAAAATAAAAAAAAGTTAATAACAACAATTTATTATATTATTTTCGTTTTTAACAATTTAATGACAACATTCCTTTAAAATGTAGGCTCTCGCCAAACATCTCTGAATGGCCAATTATTTATCATATTTAACTCTTAAAAGCTCAGCCCTCTTGGCCGCTGACTCTGGAGTTGCCGAATTTGACTTCTACCATCGAAGAAGAACCAAACTCGGAGAGTTATTCAAGGAACTATACTTACACTAAAGGGTTTACTTTCTACCATGAATTGTATATACTTAGTACCGTTGTTTATTTATTTTAGTCACTATATTCCACTGTACTGTACCGTGTACAGACCTTGGATAACACGCGCCGACCTCAAACCTCCTCCATCTTGTTCTATCTCCTTCCACCCCTAGTGCCTTCAGATCCTTAGTGACGTCATCTTTCCACTTGGTTCTGGGACGTCCAAGTGGTCTGGCTGGGGGTTCCGGGAATTCCTCGGGCTTCTTCTGGTCTCATCCTGGCTACATCTAATTATATTCACTCTCATCCTCTGCACTACATCTGGCTACATCACTACATCATCCTATATATCCCTGTAATGTTCCTTCTTGGAAAGAGGCTAGGACAAACACTATGGGGAACAACCGCTCTCCGTTCTGGGACTGTGAAACAAGCTCCTCGTTATCATAGTACGTCTGACAAGTGTATTAATCACAACTTGTGAATGTGTGGAATGCCAGGCCTCCACCGTGGTTCGGATCCCACGTTAAACTGTAGAACCTCCATTTGACCTCACAATCACCCTACCATTACACAATAGCGTGAGTATAACCAGAAAGGGTAGTAAGATGCGATGCTAATAGTGATAATATAATGGTAAAAAAACTACAAAATTAAATATTAAAAATGTATATCAATTCAACCCAAAAATGTGTATTTAGGCTCATATTAATTCCACTCTAAATATATTAGCGGCCTAAGTCTATCACAGAATCATCGACAGGGTTGATTGGGAGGATGGTGTGCCGGAATCTAAAGGTAGGTGCACAGTGTCTTATCACATCAGTTCGTATCGCTCGGCACCGTTTCTAAAAATATTCCCAGTTTGAGTTGTTCTTCATTGTCATACATAATATTGTATACATGTGCCGAACCTGTCGCCACCTCAGTAGGATACAAATTGCCACACAAACGCTCAGCTCTAACGCAATTATTTCAAAATATGGTTCACGCCAAAATAAAGCCGAAAGATTCCACAGGACACTTTTTCCTTACTACCCTTGTATCTAGTTTGTTAATAATATAAAAAAGTATGAAAATGTAACATTAGCTCATTTTCAATAAATTTTTGATCATATTTGCGTAGCTATGAGGCCTAGGATTGATTAAAACAGGCTCTAAATTTAGACTTCCTTTAACAAATACAATAATATTTGGCAGGCTAACAACTGACAATTTTAAGATATTTGAGAACTAGCAGCGAGCTTTCCTCTTCACCTTGCGGTAAGAAGTTTCATAGTCTTATTTGGCCTTTTTCTTATTGACATTACAACGGGTGGTTGTAGGTGAAGGTCAAAAGGAGGTATAATTTTAGAGAGAGTAGCGAAGTAGTTCCAGAAAACGACATCAGAACGCTATATTTTAATTCGTGTGGCCTGACAGTGATTTACGCTTTTTCGCTGACCGCCTTAACCAGAAAAGTTGGGTTCATTCCTAGCAAGATTGAGTTTGTTTTCTTGACAACTTTGTTTCGCGTAATATAACCAGGCCAACGTAGGCACAGTGTTTAATTTGTTTGTTTTTTATGTTCATTATTTATTCTTTAAATAAAGTTGTCACTCATTTTTTTTTACTAAAACATTAATCTAAATAAATACATTGATATGAATTAGAAACATCCTTTCTTAGAGTGTCATGCAATAAATCAACTACCATACACCACTTTAGAGCAAATGAAAGTCCATAATTGGCCCAAACTAGAACAGTGAGGTTTTTTGTTGGTTTTTTAGAAACAAGAACGAGATATACATACAAAGTCTACGAAATAAAAATAATAAGTTAAGAAATAAATACCAACGCAATAAAACCAAAATATACTTCCACACACACAACATCCAGTTCTACCCCTCACCCCCACCCCTTCCCAACCCTCCAACCCTCCAACCCTGAACAAACAAAAACTTTCCATACGGCTGCGGCGAGGCGCCTAACGATTGCAACCGTCATTTTTCACGGGGCGCCTACCGCGGGCCTCACCACCACAATAATAACACCCCACCAACTCTTTCCCCGGGGCTTATTTCCGCGATAATTAATGTGCAACAAACCACGAAGAATAAATTTTAGGTAAGGGAAGGTAAAATAAAAAACAGCGTAACATCCAAGACAGCACGACCCCCTTCCACAACCTGTTTTCCTGCCTGCCGCACAAAGTGTGATTAATTTAGGTTCTGTTTTTCTTCTTTTCATCCCTTATCCTACCAACCCTTAGCTCCATGAGCTAGAGTCGCGCTACGGATTAAGATCCTCCCTTACACCTTGAACTTCCATCCCGCCCTGTCTCAAGGCCCGGCCACTTCTCCAGGGGTGGAGCGAGTAATATTTTCAAGGAAGGCAAAAATGTTGATGTTTTAACTCTAACGTTAATTATAAAACATATAATTTAAACTTAGAAAAAATTACTCTGTCAGTCAGAAAACCTTACATAGTAGAGCAGGATTTAAATAGCATAGGCCCTATGTACACTCAGTTTACGGTGAAAACTTGCAGTCTTACATTGAAGGGATGAAGGCCTACAAAGCCTTATGGATAGAAAGCTGCGCTATGGCGACAGAAAGCACGGTAAGCTTGCTACCTTTCCGAGAAAACTAAGTGACAAGCAAAGATTAGAGCTAAGACACGCAGGGTCAGAGAGTCATACGGCATGTTTTGGAAGAAATTGAAATATTAGTTTTTGTCTGTACTAAAAGATGGTAGAGGAACACAAAAGAGTTTGTTATATATAGGTCTATATATATTTAGTATCGCATTTTACTAGCCGTTCAGGTTGTACAAATATGTACTAATTACGATAATGGGTTAGGGATGAAGCAGGTGTAAGGAACCAAAGTGTACCCACACTTGCGTGGAGCAAGACTAGACAACCACTCAGGATAAGTTAATCACCCTCAGTACACCTGACTGGGATTCGAAACCTGATTTCCTTGTCCTCGACAGTCTCTAGACTATTACGAGAATGACGCCTTAAGCTATACAACCAACGAAGCGAGTAAAGTATGTTATAAATTCTGTGGCAGCTTGCGCTCCTTTGACCAAAACAGTTCCACAACACCGCTGTACAAGATGGTGGAGGGTGAGAATGCATGTGCAAATGGTTGCCGATTTGTTCCTTCGTTTGTTCTTGTGCGACAGGGAACAAGAAATTGCATAAATTAGTTCAGGGAGCACAGATGAGTATTAATTATTTAACTTTCTATTTAAACTAAGCCAATTAATTATTGCCAATGGTTTACGATTTAATATATAGCTTTACTCATTTCTAAGCTTTATGAATAATAAACATATAAGTTATTAGTGTAAAAGGAAGAGGGGAGTACTAGGGGGACAATTGTACCAGGCTACGAGCTGGAGAGGGGAGTACTAGGGGGACAATTGTACCAAGCTACGAGCTAGAGAGGAGAGTACTAGAGGAACAATTGTACCAGGCTACGAGCTGGAGAGGGGAGTACTAGGGGGACAATTGTACCAGGCTACGAGCTAGAGAGGGGAGTACTAGGGG